>VXBA01001335.1:1067143-1100974 GCA_013399895.1 Serilophus lunatus
TGCGGCGGCCGCGGCGGGGGGGGCGGGGAGTCACGGCGGCGCAGGGCTCATCGCAGGTACTTCCCGTCGCTCTCAGGCGCGGTGGGTGTGGAAACCAGTTAAAACATGTCAGGACGGTGTCGCACCAAACCCGCGGGAGCGGGGCGAGGACTTGTCTGAACTGGGGAAGCCCGGCCCTCTCGCGCGGAAGCAAAGGGCAGCGCCTTTCCAGGGCCGCGGCGGACCCTCCAGCCCTGCCCAGCCCTGCCCTGCCCTGCGCTGCCCTGCCCTGCCCTGCGCTGCCCTGCCCTGCCCTGCCCTGCCCTGCCGTGCCCGCCGGGCCGGCCGGCAGCCGTGGGATCCCGCGGGGGGCCCCGGGAGAGGGGTGTGCGTGTGCGTGGGAGAATAAGCTCAAAGCAAACGTTGGCTTCAAGAAAAACATAAACCCGTCAGCCTCGAGTCACGGTTTCCAGGTTAACTCTGATGGAGCAAGTCATGGCAGGGGAGTGATACCCGTTTGAGAACTTCAAATTAGGCTGTATGGACGAGCCCCCCTTTCCATGGCTCAATTGCTTTTAAAGGCTCTTCTTTTGCTGGCGTTGTCTCAGGTGAGAAAAACAGACCTGAAGCCATCCGGGCTGCGGTGCCACCTGGCCCTTCCTGCTGCCAGTGTCGTTCTCGCCTGCTCGCAAGCTGGGCACACCGGCGTGGCAATCCCACCTTTGGAAACATCTGACAGCCTGAAAGTCTCTTCCAAAACACTATCATCTCTTTAGTAGGATCTTGCAACTGCTACCAGATCAGCACATCATGTTGGAGTAGCAAGCCCACTGAGGGAGTTTTGTCGTTTAAAATGGAAGTAGACAGAAAACATGTTATAGGCTTTGTCCGTATTATACTGTGGGGTGCATGACTGCAGGCAGCTTTTTCTTGAGCCGTTTAAGACAATGCAGTGTAACCCTGACACTTACGCATCAAGATCCACTCTGGCTTTAAGCACAAACTATTTTCCTAATCTTTCTGCCTAACAGTAAGTGTGGGATATATCCTATTTCTGAAGCTAGGCATGATTCTTCTGTGGCTTTTTGATGATGCTCTCTAAGAAGAAAAAAAAAAGTAAAAATATGCAGTATCTGTAGAATGCATGTATATAAATGTATAAGTCTGATGGCCATAAGAGAGTGACTTTTTCTATGCAGTTAATTCAAGTAATGGAATATGCAAGACGAAATGGTGTTAATATATTCATGGATTATCCTTTACAGACGTGAGCACCTGGATTAAATAATTAGACTCTTCTCACACACACAAAAACGGAATTTCCCTGGTTTTGGTGAAAAATACAGGGGGAAAACTGCTTCAAAAACCAATTTTTAAAATGTACATAGAACTTTATAGTTAGCTGGTACACAGGACTCTTTATCCATGAAAATATGTGGTCAGGAAGAAGAATATGTTTCTGTGGAAACTTGTTCATTAAGGGATGGGGCTATGTAAATTTTAAAAGAGCAGATCTATTTTCTACAGTTATTTTTGAAAAGGTAGGAAGGTAGATGAATGATCAGAAAACCACTTTTGACCTTGACTGAATTGATCATACTTGCATTACCTAAAATTTATGAGTATTATTGTGTCTTTTTTCTAGAGAAGTCAGTGATTGAGTACTGCCTTAGCATAACTGAAAAGCTGTAATGAGAATAGTACTAGCTTTCAGAATAAGGAAGTCGGCATGGAAAAAAGGACCAATACAAATCCAGTCCAATACAAATAACCAATACAAGTAAGTATAAACCAGCAACACTATAATAAGGCTTTATTATTCCTGTTTTTACTAAGGAGAGCAATGTGCTCTCTAAATAGCCAGTACGTGACTATTTATTGTGCCAACTTTAAAAGGAACAGATACACAGAGCGATGAGAAGATACAAAGGAAACTTACACAGAATTTTATTAAATACTGAGAAAACCTTTGCACAGACAATAGAAGAATGGAATGACAAATGCTGTTGGAGATTCTTCCACACAGTTGACAGCCGCATGAGTTTATCAACTGAAGGCCTTCTGTAGCAATACCAGACCAGACATTTCATAAAAACCTAGTTTGGATAATGTGTTTTGTAAACCAGCTATCCACAGTTAACTGTCAAAATAAAGAACATTTTTACCTCAGGTAAAAATGCAGGTAGTAAACCTTTGGGTCTTGAAGCCATAGGAGTCAGTGGAGGCAGTTGATATGAGCAATCTCAGTAAGTGGTAAGACAAATTCTTAAACGAGAGTTGTAAAACTGGATTGTACAAGGATGAGACAGGGATATGTACTTCAGTGTCCTTACTCCTAGAGTTGTGGAACTGCAACAGTTTGAGGGAAATGGACTGCAGAAACTGGTCAGGCTCTCATTTGCACAAACAGCCATTCCTTATGCCGTTAGAAATGTAGCACTGGGCAAGACCAGTTTAAGCATCCTATTGATTAGATCCATTTTACTGTAAGCCGACTGATTCATGAAGATTCAAAACTACAGAAGAAGTTCTTGTTGTAGACAGCTTGTCCATGGATAAAAGAATCAACTCAATATGCCTAATAATATATTTAATACCACCATGCTGGGAATGATTGTGTTAAGTGACTTGGATACTCAAATGATGGTGCTGATGGATGATTGTCTCTGTGACTTCCATCAGTTTCCAGTTCTGAGACTTTTTTTTAATTGACTGATCATCTTACCCTGTACGAGTCTAGCTGAATGCAAGCAGGAGATAAAAGATTGTTATCACATATGCAATGACACCAGTCTAGAAGTTTATGTTATGAATGATTATTAAGGATAAATATTTTTATGAATTATATTTATATTCCTTCATCATGTTTACTAAGATTTCATTTAGATTTACTAAAGGGAACATTGATTGGGAAGCAGTGGATGTTTTTACAATTCATGACATCTAGAGTTGAGTTTTTATTAGATTTTAAACAGACAAAGAAAGAGTACAGTCCTGAAAATTCATACTATTTACAAATCAGTGGCCATCTAATCTGAAGCCCAAGCACAGAGACTTCACACACTAATCTTAAAATTAGAGGAAATGTGCTGTTACAGATATGAATATAAAAGGAGCTGCACTGCATATGAAGTTCAACAAGAAAAAGTGCCAGATTCTGCACCTGGGATAGGGCAACCCTGGCTATTCATACTGTCTGAGGAATGAGATGCTGGAAAGCAGTGCCAGAGAAAGGGACCTGGGGGTCCTGGTCAATGGCAAGTTGTCAGCACCACCCTGGCAGCCAGGAAGGCGAACCATATCCTGGGGAGCATCAGGCAAAACATTGCCACCCAGGCCAGGGAGGTGATTGTCTCGCTCTGTTCTGCACTGGCATGGCCTTACCCTGAATATTGTACAGCTTTGGGCACCACAATGAAAGAAAGATATTAAGCCATTAGAGAGTGTCCAAAGGAGGGCAACGAAGGTGGTGAAGGGCTTTGAGGAGAAGCAATATGGTTTCACCCCTGCCTTTGGGGAAGATGATTGCATAACTAGCAGAAGGTTTTGCTGTTTCATTCATAGCTTGTCAATTTTTATAGTTACAGAGTTAGATAGATATCTTCTTCAAGCTTACGAAAAACCCCTCATAATTTCTGAAGTCTTCTGAGATTTTGTATTCTTGTAATTAGACTCATAGAAATTTTTCTACCCAGGTGGTGTCCATTTTGTTGTTGTAACTGCCAAGACACATACTTCAGGGTGTCTCTGTAATTATTTTTATTTTGCTCACTTGCCCTAACTTTAGCATCCACTTTTGACTTACTTTGTAAATAGTACTACAATAAGCAGGTAGTAATACAAAATAACACAAAAAATTAAATGCATCTATTTTTTCAGTTGATTGGGATATTCTTTTATTTCTTGCTCTCCACCTGCATCCTTTCTCAGAAAACTAAACTTTCTGGGGTGTCTTCCTCACTGGATTAGCCTGTTCTCTTTAGCATATCTTCTCAAAGGCTCGTATACTGTTGAAATCTGAATGACAAAATCTTAGCCATATATTTTGTGATCCAAATTCAGGCCTTAAGGTTTTAGAGATCAGGGATAAATATATTTGTGTCTTCAAGCCAGACATACTTTTGGGTAACGCAGAGATCGAAAATGAAAATTTTATACTCATTTAATATAAGGTAAACCTACAGAAATTATTTTAAAGTATACATTTTTGAAATTATAGAAACTATTATATACAAATTTACATTTTGTTTAAATAAGAATCAAATTATTAAACCTAGCCTTAGACCAATTGGTCCAAGATTTTGAATACAGTAGTCTAATTTGCTGCTGACGCATTAGTAATGGAAAATACCTCTTTCTATTTAAGTTGTCTCTCCTCAATATAGCTTTTGTGAATGTTCAGCTCCACATAGGAAGGGAAAATAATTTCCTTATGGAATGGCAAGCTGTCTGCAAATCCAACTCCTACATTAGGCCATCCCCAAGAACCCAAAACAAGTATACTGGATTCATGTGTACTTACTACAGAGCAATAAGGATCTTCTAGTGAAGAGGAGAATTCACAGCTCCTAGGTTGCTTCTGACTGGGAAAAAAGGTGAGTCCTGTAAATAAATGCATAGAAAGAGAAAAATGTAATAGGGCTAGAGGGAGCAAATTGTTGCTTGATTCGCGCATGGTTTATTTCAAAGCTGTGACCACTTTGACAGGCCTGTGTTGGCACTCACAGAGCCCCGTTTTTGGCCTGGTATTCATCTCTCTGCCTGGAGATGAAGTTGTCAAAGGGATAAAAGTTCTTTGTCTCCTTCCAATCCCAGAAGTGCCTGAAGCTAGTTTTCTTCCTAGTGCTGGTTACTTGGAGCCTTCAGTGTTACCCTAGTGTTTGCTTGGGTGCTTGTGGTCCTTATGAACTTTATAAATCCAAGCCCATCTTTCTTAGAACTTTTTTCTAATGCTAAAATTTGAGGAGGATTAAAGGTTTCACAGGCCCTTTGGAAGGTCTCTGGCCCTCAGTAGTAATGCTAGTAAAAGGGAAAAATTAATCAGGGAATAGCAGCCTGTATCAAATAATAAAATCACATTGAAGTCTCAACAACAGAGAAAATTATGTTAATGTTCCAAAGTATCGACATCATATATCTGAACCTAACTACTAGAAATGGCCAGTGTAGTCTTTCCTGAATACATTCTCAAACTGACAATGAAGTTATAGCCAAGGAAGCTATTACCACTGGTATATGTGGTAAACAAGTGCCGAGAATATTTCATCCTCAAATACAAAGTTTTCTTAAGTGTCCACATACCTGTCCAGAAAACACAAGTGCCCTTTCATAAGGGAATGCTTATTGGGTAAATAATACGAAACAAATGCTAGAGTTCGCATATGAGCTCAGCAAATGCTCTTCTATGAATTTGGTGCTATTAATTTATATGTACAATTACTGAAATAAACATAATTTACTCTGCATTTTTCAAGCTGTTTTCAGAATTAATGTAGTGTTGTAGTAGTGACTAGGATAAACTAGGGATATCAATGTTTCAGGGTTTTAAGAAGAAGTAATGTGTGTCATAAAGTTAGCTAATACTGTTGTGAAAAGCACACGAGCTTAAGGTCACTGAAGCTTCTCCAAATCTGAAACAGACACAGCAAACTTCAGATACAAGCACAATTTGTGAACAGTTGCTCTGAGTTGAACTCGAGATGTTTCAACTACTGAAAAGGAAGAATATGTAAATACAGGAATAGCTGTACTAGATCCATCTAATTTAACATTGTGTCTCTGACATTAATTGGTTAGAACAAAGTTTTCGGGGGAGTTTGTGGTCTCCCATTTTCAGCTCCTAGCTCTTTCAGAGGCATATGTGAGTTGGGGATGATGGATCCCCATCATCATCGTTCACAAAGTGTGCTGAAAACCCAAACATAACTGAAATCCCAAGCAGATAAAACACAGAATCACTTGTTTTAATATGCTTTTAAAAACTCTTGCTGTGAGTTTGTGGTAGGAAGGAGATACATTGTAATGCACTTAGGCAGTGCTCTGTGTGAGACACGATGATGCAATAATCACAAGTTGCAGCAAGAGAAATTCTAATTGGGCACCGGAAGAATTCCTCTCTGTGAGGATGGTTGAGCACTGGGATGTGCTTCCTGGACAGCATGTGGGATCCACCTCTGTGAAGATTTTGAAAACATGACTGAACAAGGCCTCGGATATCCTCATTTAATTTTTCAGTTAAAGTGGCTTGAACCAGGAGATTGAACTAGGTGACATTCAGCAACCCTTTCCTACCTAATTTTTTCTGTAATATTATAATTCTATTCTTATCTTCCTTCCTGGAACAGCTGTAATTCTGACAGAGCTTACTCCTCCCTTAGAATAGTAAAGTCCTTACCAGAGTTTTCCTCAAATGCAATTTTCCTTTATGTCTCTCTCTTGTGTATTAGATTATAATCCTCAGTTTTTAACAGGAATTACCTGGTGATAATCAAAATTTTGGTTTTACAAGATTAACAATTTTATATTATCAATACTTAAGAGCACTGTAGAAGATACCTCTAGGAAACTAAGCAGATTTGCCAGTTTGGAGAACCAACTGGAAAACAGTGAGAAGTAGTATCTTGAGATTATGAAATTATGTTATTACCTGATCATGTCTACTGTTATTAACAATAATGGAATGGATAACTTCTCTGATCTTTAAATTTGCTTTGGAGTTAAAACAGCAAGAATAATGGAAATCATTCACTCCCAATATTGTTAACAGCAGCTAGCTGTTAATGTCCTTAAGGTCTGTCTTGGAATGCTGTTTGAAATAACTCTACACTTTGAGTCCTCTATGGTATGTGACAGTTAGTCTGAACTAATTGTGTGCTTCGACAGTATCTTGGGTAAAAGATCCTCATAAATTCAAATGTTTTTGGATTCTCTGAATTCCTTTCAGCTGCCTGAAATGGAAAATTGTTAGCCTGCATGATGAAGGCCTAGAGGTGGATTTGAGCTATCATTTTATGTTCACCAATTATGAGACGTCGTGTGCTTGCAATTCATTTTGATCAAACAAATACATTAGCACTTAAGTGGCAATCTCAATCTGACTTGTACTTAATTAGTAAATGAATAAAGGTAGCACAACTCAGGGCAAAAAATACATAGATTAAGGAGTACATGAGTAAAAATGGCTGAGTTATGAACATGGAAATTGATAGTTGCACTTGCCAAGAATTAAACTTGTTTTTAAATGGAATTATTTATACAGAGGGGGAAAAAAAAGTGTTTGTAAGCTAGAAACTGTCCAAAGTTTAATCATGGTGAACTATAAATGTATGGCAAGCTAGAATGAGGTAGACTATCATAAAAATGTTAGCCAGAATAAAAATCTTCTCCAAATGAAGTTAATGCTATTCTTTAATTTTTTTTTTTATCAAAGCCTAAGGAACTCCTGAACAAAGTAGCAAATACAATTTCAACTCTAACAAGGAGCTTTGATGACTCACACAAGATTTCAGGCTTCTTTGCTGAAAATTGCTTGTCAAGTAAGCTCTCTCAACTTCTATTTAAACATGCTCCAGAGAGCCTTATTTTTCCATTTTAAAGCTCTAGGATGTCTATTGCTCTGTGCCTATGTATACAAGGATCTTGGCCCCTCTGTGTACCTTCACACCTAACTCATAAGCCTGATCAACATCTAGAAGCTTTGAATTCCTCCTCTGACATTCCACACGATGCTCAGATTACAAGGTTTTCAGGTACTTAGATTCTCTCTTGGCTCTAGTCCTCTCAACTGCATTTCAGTTTTCTTTTACTGTGCTTTGCAGTGAAATGAAAAAATATTCCAAATTTTGCTTCTTTCAGTCAACTTTAGTTGAGGCCCTTAATAAATGGTGCAAATCTCAGCAGAGACCCAAGCAGTGCTTATCAGAGGAGACTAATGCAGAGACTGCAGTGAGTAAAGAAGGCTTCCGGTGAGCTCAGAAATATGACAGGCTGGTGACCTTCTATATCATGAACTAGTATGCAGTATGTCCACACCCACAGGAAGAGCAACAAATGCAAGGTTATGTCCAGTTGTTATTAAGAGTATCCTAGTAGTGGGAAGCAATAAAAGAACAGTGGAGTTGGAATCGACAAGTAAACAACAACACTTAGATTTTTTTACCAATAATCTTCAAATTGGCAGTAACGTTAAGCATTTAATTGCTGTATTATTCATAGCAGAAATAGGGTTTTTTTGTGAAGGAGAATCATAAAGAATCATATTCTGAGTTTGGGAAACTACTGCCTATATCAAAAGTAACACAGAGTGAAAGAAAAAGGATGAATGAGAACTATCAACACAAGTAATTGCAGGTGTGATAAGAATAGAAGTATTGCTTGAGGGCTAGTTTATAGGCAAATAATTTAATAGTCTCCTATGTAATCTCACTTATCCCCTTATCTGAATGTGCACATACATACTGTTTTAACATACCTTCTTATCAATGTAGTTTTCACTGTCAGAATTTTGCTCTTTTCCATGTCATCACACAGTTTCCTGATAGAACCTGGAAAAAACAAAACCAAATAATTTCGCTTTCCTTTGTGGATTTGTTCGTTATTGTTGCAGGATGTTCCTCCATAGCCTAATAAAGTGCAAAAATGCACATAGCTACATACAATGTCTCTACGTTTTGATTTTATTTCATTTCAAATTGGTCATCACAGAAAGCCAACTACACCAAACATCAATAATATTTTTTGTAAGAAGTGCTTGAGTGACTGTGAGTTTGACTGAATTCTTCTTACTCCATTGTCGGGGAGAAAAGCGTAAAATGAAGATCATCCTGTTGTCAGCAGATACGTAGGGGTCACGCTCTCTGTAGAAGAAGCCTTGAGAGATTTCTAAAAATGCCTAGCAGTAAAGGTGATCTTGTCCTTTGAGACTGGAAATACAAAGATATAGAGAAAGGAGATTTGTACAAGTTTTAAATCTGTGTAGTGTAAAATAAAAGTTCTAATTCAGTGTTATAATTTATAACAGCAACCAGGATCTACTTTGTTAGCAAGTGCATTCCGGACTTGTATTAACCGGAATGCTGAGAAATGGAGATGAGTGACTGACAACTTTGAAGAGAGCTGTCATAGTGGAACTGAGCAGATTACTCCAACCAGTTACTGGCATCATAGTAAACGGAAATACAGATGAAAGAAAATATAAATAATCCATGTGAATCTTAAAATATCCAGACAGCAAATGTAATAAAAAAATGAGGTGCATTCATTGAAAAGGAAGGATTAAAAAGAAAATTAGGTGGTAGTAATGGTTTATTTAATAAGACAAAAGTAATTAATTCACGTATAGAAATAATAACACATTTGTTCAGAATATGCTGGTGCTCATTCTTGGAATATAGCTCTTCTTCCAATTAAGATTAGTTATTGAGATGAGAAATAAAGATGTTAATGCAGGAAATAATAATATTATTAATTAATAATATTAATATGATTGGTATAAATAATTATTAATAACAATTATATATAATTAATTAAGGTCAGTATTTTTCTGTATTTGTTTACATTGGACAGCTTTGTATTTTAGATATTGGACCCTGATTGTGTTGGAATTTTTGTGATATTAAATGACTTTTATTGTTAGTAAACATATTGAAGTCTGAGTGCATATGCACTACAGTCTACGTTAAACACTCTTAAATAAAAGTCATATTTTAATCAATACAGATCTAATTTCTCATCCTTCACCGTTTCCTCCATCACCCTACAAAGTTTGACTAAGCTTTGTCAGTGGTGTATGAAACAGCAGATACAGTTCAATCTATTCATTTTCCTCCAGAAGGAAACTTGTTTACATTCTATACTGCTTGGTTTTGTAGGATTTTTCAGAGGAAGAGTTGAGGATTTAAACAAGCAAACTAACAACAACCTGATATGATTTAATGGGAAAAATTAAGACTGGAGAGACATGCTTTGCATTTGAAATGCAAAATGCTAAAGACACAATAGTTATTATTTCCTTTTCAAAATAATTTTACTCTTCCTGCAATGACCTACAAAAAATTCCTTCTTTTTAAGTCAGAAAGTTGGACTGTTGTGCACAGAAATTCATAAGAGCTTTGTATTAATCAACAAATCACATTTACAATTTTTTTATACTAGCTAGATCATTTTAATGAAAGGTTTTATTTTAATAAAATGTTAGAAGTCTTTCCATCAATGTAATTGATTCCACCTACTTCATGCATTATGTAATGAACTGCTAAACTTCCTGATAAGATGTTAATAGAAAAATAGTTACAAAGGAATCAGAAATACGTGCTAAAGTTAATAAGGACAATCAAAATACTTTTATTGACATCTTGTGTGAAAACTGGAATTTTCAGACTTTTAAACTGTTTAAATAGTTTATGAAATAAAATCTTTATGCAATTAAAATGAAGTTGACTCTAGGGAGAAACCATATCAAAACAGCGATTGCAAAGTCAGGTTCTTTAAATGTGAGAAGTGTAAAAAATAGGTTTCCTGTGTAGATTTAATTCTTCCCCTTTTATGTAAACACATTAGCAGATAGCTTTTAATTACATGATTTTATCAGTATTGTTTCTTTCCTTTTGGAAATCCTGTCTTACTCCGCAAAGGGGTAGTTATTCCGTTTTTCTTCTTCCTCCAGTATTTGAATCAGATCTTACTCAACATCCAACAAGCAGATCCTGCATCAAATGTAAAATTATGTAATATCTTCTTGGATGATTGTGCTGTGCTCTCACCATGGCATGTAAGTGCTTCATAAAATTATTTAATCTATGGTTCCCTACAAAATGAAGCGCTACTATTATCTTCATTTCATAACTGAGAAATTGAGACGCATAAAGATTAATGTCAAAATTGTCAAAAGCATCCCCTAATTTGGGATGTTGAACATGACATGTCTTGTGCTTCATTTTCAAAGCAAATAATATATTTATCACACATTTTATCTTCAAAGCACAGCTTTAGTCAACTTGAAGCTGAACAACTTTAAGAACACTATTGTAGTTGTGTCCCTGGCTGGAGAGACTCTGTTTGGATATTCAGCAAATGGTTTTATAGCTCTGAATCTGAGAGGTGAAGTGCATCAACTGTTGCAAATAGGCCTTGCTGGAAAAAGAATATGGTGCTTCACTTGTGTTCTAGGCTTTGGAAGGGATCGTGCTCTGATACTTTTGGGCACACATTTATTTGTATGGAGTGGATTATAGAGATACTAAGATAGTACTTGAACTGAAATGTCCACATGATACTATACGTATTAGGAAATACAAGCACAGTTCCTGTGCTGTCAGATAAGTGGTGTCTTTATATCAGTATGGTGACACACCTCTAGTAACAAGCCCCAATTTTCAAAGGGATGAATTAGTTCACACACAATAACTTAATGGCAATCATTACCTGGTTTGGGAGCTAGATCACTTGTCTGCTGACAGGGTTGGCTGCCCATAGAAACACCTGTGCCTGCTTACCCTAATCATGACTGATGCCACCCTTTTGGTCCTGTTTTGTCATAGCAGTGTATCTGTAGTCCTGCATCCATTTTCCATCAGTCTCAGAACTCATGTCCCTCTTTACCATTACAGGTGCTGTCAAATTTATCTTCTCTCAGTGCCCATACTTAACTCTTTTAATTTTTGGTATTGAACATATCAGTAGTGAGAACAGAATCTGTGCATAGGATAAATAAGGCATTCTGCAAAATAAGTGTGAGGATATTTGAAACTCCATTACTTTCTATGAATCACAACCAAAGTCTCTTATTTCCTTAAGAATGACTCTTTATGAGTAATTTTCTTGCAACTCCTATTTTTCAGTAGATATGTGTTTCATGTCAGGTACCTTATGTATGTCCTGTGTAAGGCTCCGTCTTAAGAAATTCTGCCCAAAGTCTAGAATTTGTAGATAGATACGTGCTGGCACCTCTCAAGTGCACAGTCATAATGTGGAGTCACACTAAGGAATGGGAAATCTACTAATGAAAGGGGGGGAAAAGCCAAGATGTGGGGTTTTGTTTTTATGGGTGGGGTTTTTTGTTTTTTTTGGGTGGGGTATTCTAGTTGAAGCAGAATTGGGAAATTACTGCTAAGGAAATTCACAGGCAAAAGGAGAATCCTTTCTGAATAAATTGGTATGAAACTTGATAACATTGTCTTATGTTTTAATGCTTTTGGGGCCTTCAATGGAAACCAAGGTAACTTTTCTGAAAGAAGATGATCTGTTGATAACTACTGTCCAAGTAGTCTAAACGTAAGTTGAGAAAGACATCCTTAATTATGCTAGCACATGAATAGTCTCATTTATTTTGCGATGTGAACGCTGCTGCTACAGAAGACACTGACACCTTTACAGCTTTTACAATTTGTCTGGAAGCAATCTATTCTATGGCAGATCTAGCCACAGAAAAGATTTTACTACAAGCAAAAATGATATAAACACATTCTTGTAACTGAAAAGGAAAAAAAAAATCAAGAACTGAATGCAAGTATTTTCTCTCAGTTATAAGCCTCTCTATTTCCTTTCAAGAGAAAGAATAAGAAGCCTCATGTCTTCTTACTGTGGTGCTTTAAAAAAATTGTTGTATCCCTCTCAGGTGTTACCAGTTTTACTTTCCTTTATTTTCCTTGCATTTCTTTTTCTTAGAATTCTGTACTAGTGATCATATTAGTCTGCATCTGTCATTTTCACGTCTTATCATTCCATCTCTTTAAAGTACATCTTTAAAAGTCTTTTAGATGGATGGACATGCATATTTGGTATCTCTCTTCGGTATTTTTATTTCAGTTACATGCATTTTACTTTAAATTTTGTAGATATTTAGCATATATACCATTGACTTTATTTCTTCTTACAATTTCTCATTCTTTCAATCCTTAGAGCATTGTGTTCCTACATAAATAGTCCATCATTTTGTTTGTTCCTCCTCCAAAATACCCTTGACTACATGGGGCTGTTGCCAGCTTACTGAAACGGGCCATATTGAAGCATACTACCTCAAGAGATGTATGAAGGGCTTCAGTGCCTTCTTTCAAGGGTTGCTTTTCTCTGAACCCATCCCCACATTCTTTTTTTTACAGTACAACTTGGCTTTTCTTGTGGAAAAAGCTGACACTGTTGCGTGATGTTTGTGAAAAATTAAATAAAGCTCTTCTTTACCTCTTTCTACATCTCAATTTAGGACCTGTGCTCCTAAATTGGATTAATAATAGAGTAGCTCCAATGTCACCTAAAGTTAACTGCTGTGTTTGTTTGACCTAATGTAGGCCATGCAATGTTGATTTTTGGCTCCAGCTCCCAGTCCTCCTGCATGCAGATATGCAGGAGGAAAAGGGGGATGAATATCCTGTGATATCCTTTCTTTTATGTGTTTCTGAATAATAAGTTGCCAAGCCTATATAATGTTATGCAATCAGCCTTTAGTGCTCTCCTCTGTAAAATCTTATGGGATTACTTTTATCACTGAAATTTAGTATGAAAGTAAACCCACTCTTAGAACTGATAAAAAACAATTATATTATTCGCATTCTGCAATTTATATCTGAGTTTTTGCACAATAGGGAGTGCAATAGCCATATTAAGAATTTGGCCAAGCTTAATCCGAGCTCTAGTTCAGCGTCCAGTACAGAAAGGGTTAATGAAAGGGACTATCGTGCTACATATTAGACGCACAATAAAAGAGCTGTTTTGTATGTTTAGTGACTGTTTCTTACTGAATCTTGTACAGCCATCAGAGCTGCCTTGATGCTTTACCAGAAACACTAATTGTGTCCAGATTGTTGACATATAGGACATGCTGGAACTTGGAGTTCATTTCAGGAATATCAGGCTGTTAGAACTTAACACTGGCCTGTTCTTAACCATTTTTGCCAAAGAACAGTAACTTGTAAACAAGATAGAAGTTGGAAAAATATTTAGAGCCATTGGAGCCACCAGAGCCACCTCTGCACTCTGGATTGTTCCCAGGTCTGGAGATCTAGGCTGATTATCACAATCAAAACCTTTTGACAGGACTTTAGTAAAATGATAAAAATTTAATTTCTTTGTGAATGATTCCCTCTCTGTGTCACCTGCTTCAAATTCCTGCACTTGAATTAGGTATCCAAGATATACTGTGGCACAGGTTTATGTAGTTAAAAGACTGTAGATCCATAGATGTATTGTATTGCATTCTGAATGGGTTGACAGAAATATTATTGCACCTCTAACTGCCAAGCGCAGGCTTGTAGAAGTGTTTCACATTCCCAGCAGGTTTTGTTGTGCAGCGTCAGTGTTCCAGCTTTCTGCTTGGCTGCTTCAAACAACATAGTGCAATAACAGCCAACTGGCCATCTCCATCAATGAGTAAACAACTCTGAGCCTCTCTGTAAGTGTCAGAAGGTAACAGGTCGTACTATATTTACAGACTTTGCCCATTGTCTCTGTAGCCTTTTTTGATATTGTCAAATGAACTCTTCAGGAATTCTAGTTTGGAAAGTGGTTTAGATTCTCAGCACCCATAAATAAGAATCTTATATTTTATCCCACTTTGGACAGAGGCTTTGATTTACGCTGGTACTGGTAAAAGCTAAAATAGAGCTGCTCTTAAAAGGAACTTCAAATATTGCAGAATTGTTTTACAATTATTCAAAGATTTATTTTTTTTGTCATGGTTTTGCAGTGTTGAAGTGCTGATTAGTTTAGGTTTTTTCTCAGTTCTTGCAAGCTCAAAATGATATAAAGACAATGTTACCTGCCCAATCAAGTTCAAATGAAGCCAACATGGATAAGAGCAAAGATTGGTAAAAATTTACTTTAGTTGACTGTAACAATATAATAATGAAAATAGATCCAATGATGTATGGAATTTAATGTAGATATTCACCCTAAGTTATTATCTGTATTCCAGTAGCTGGGATCAAGCCAAAACTAAAAAACATTAATCTGACCAAATCGGTGCATCGTGTCTTGTGGCTGCCTGCCTATTCATCCTCTGCAATGTGACTGTGTACCCCTGTGTCACCCAGGATGAGTCTGTCTTGTTCAGGGATGTGGTTGTGCATGTCTGGTATTAACAATGGTGAAATCAAAGCCTCACTTGTTCTCTGTCTTGTGCTTTCCTGTGTAAATACTGAGTAGAATTAAATTCCATTTTGCCCAATATTGCAAATTAAGAAACAACCTTAATTTAAGCTGGAAGAAATGTTTCCAAAGCGACAGTCTGTATATGCTTAAGGATATTAATCAAAATCTAAAGTATTTGAAGGACAAATTGTCCAAAGTCACCTAGATGTTTTTGGAGTTTTGAGTGATTTTTATAAGTGATGATGAAAGTGGTAAAAAGTGCTGTTTGCTGACATTTTGACACGATGTGAGAAGACATACTGTTTCAGACAGTAGATATAACAGGCAAATAGGTGACCTACCCAAAGACAGTGTGAGACAAAAAGACATTGTGTTTCAGTTTTAAATTGGAAGTAACACACATGGTTTCACTGTTTGTATTAGGCTGAAATTGTGTTTGAGCATTGCAAATCCATTAAAAAATAGTTTAATTTGCAAGTGAAATTTGTATGAAATAAGAACAGGGAAAGAATTATGTGAAGTTGGTACAAACAACTGTTGGCATAGCTTTTCTCTCAAATCAGAAAACTATCAGTGGTAGTATGAAATAAGACTGAAGAAAAATCTCTGTTAAGTATTTTTTAGACAAAGAATGTAACTCACTGCAAATCTATAATTTTCAATATTAAAAGTCAAGGAGGGAGGTCTATGTTTGCCAAAGCCACTGAGAAGAATGGCTCAGAGTAATAAGGTTCCTATGAACTATGATTGCAAAATATTGGCATTGTAAATTGAATGTATTTACTTAGAGTTGTTTAATTTAATCCACTGATCAAACTAAAGTAATAACTCATTCCTCTACTTCTTTTTTTTTTTATGAACCTTGACTGCAGTTTGAGAGGCTGCAGTCCCAGGAGGGCTCATCACTGCTGCACTGAGAACATCACTGATTACTTCATCAAGTTCATGAGCATGTTACTTCTTGAACCATTCTTAACTATTTATCCATCAGCTCTCCTGATGGATCTTGCGGCCTCAGTCAGGTATTTTGGCGCCATTTGCAGTGACAGGAAAACCAACAGTGTAAATATATCCCTACAGAACCTGAAATTCTGTCCTGCAGGCACTAATATCACATAGACAATGGGTTAACCATCCAAATACATACAACAGGAGGTTTAACTCTGGTAGCACCAATTAAATAATAACAATTTCATAGTTGTGAGCAAGGGCATACTACGGTTATTTATGAGACATTGTATAAGTTACTGCAATGAGGAAAAGAAATTTGACTTAAGTAGAAACATTAGAGTATTTTAAAGCAGTGCTATAGTCAAATATAGACAGTAATAAGGATTTAAAATGTCTTTATTAATGCTTTGAACACCTCACTGCCTCTAGAAACAGAAATTTTCTTTGTCCTAAAAAGTGTAAAAAATTTGGAGGAAAGTTAAGTACTTAGATATAATGTTATGGATTTTAATACTTTTTAAAACAGTAAATTGGCAAATATCTACATTTATAATAATTGTTCTGCATTTGAAAAAGAAAACAAGAGATACTCTAACCCAAGTTAGATAGAAGCTGCATATACCAAGTCAACAAATGTTGCCTATCAAGTTGTTTTCTTTTAAATTCTCTGTATACACATTTCTTCCCTGCCAATTGTATCACAGTATCAGCAAGGTTGGAAGAGACCTTAGAGATCATCAGGTCCAACCCATCGTCTAACAGTAGCCTATCATCTAAATTATGGCCCCAAGTGCCTCATCCAGCCTACTCTTGAACACCTCCAGGGTAGGTGACTCCACCACCTCCCTGGGCAGCATGTTCCAATGGCAGATCACCCTTTCAGTGACGAATTTCTTCCCAATATCAAGTCTAAACCTCCTCTGATGGAGCTTGAGAATTATATTGTAGAAGCCTGCATAATATAACTGTCCTTAAAAACTAAAAGCCATCAAGTTCAACTAGAATTAAACTTGAGAATTGCAGAACTGAACAGTAGTTTAAAAAAAATGGACCTAGACTGTCACACGAATAAGTCTTATTGAACTTTTGATTCAGAAACAAAAGTACAAAAAAAGTAAAAAATTCTGAAATTTTCTGAAATTGGTAACCTCCACTAAAATTAGGGATCTTATGATGTTAGCATATAAACACGAACATTTCAACAGCATATTAAAGTGAACATTGTTTCACTATGGACATCATAATTTCATTTATTAGCCTTTTATGCAGCTTTTAATCCACATAATATTACAGATACTAACCCAGCAACATGATAGTACTTGAACGAGGTGATGCAATGTTCGTCAAATCTTCTGACAGCGCAGAGAAGCAATGGGTAATAAAGAGAAAAAACACTACTTAAAAAAGCCTATAAATTTCAGTTCTCAAGTATTTACATGAAACCTGTTGAATATGCAGGATGACATTCATTGTCAATGGTTTTCAGATATATCTGCCATCTTTAGTGTTGTAACCATTATCTCTAAAAAGATTTCACAAAACCTTCAAGAAATTATTTCCTCAAAGAGGAGCAACTGTCTGAATATGAGATTATCCAAAGTCACTTTTGAACTTTTAATATGCAATTTTTAGGAATGTTATGACAGAATCATTGCCTTCCTACTCTTCTAGTACTAACCTCTCCACTGCAGTCAGTTATTACACCAATTCTGCAGTTTCTGGAACAGACATCTCATGGTTCTGGATCTTTTTCTTGCTTGGAGGTGGAGTATGTATTCCGTGTATTTTTTATTTGATCTCCAAATAGACATTCTGGACACATTCAAAACTTACAAACAAGCAATGAGGCTGTCCATCGTAGGTTAAAATAAGAGCCCTTTTGCTCCTGCAGTTTTTCCTCCTAATGTCTGCTGCTGCAGTTCTTATTCGAGTCTGTTAAACAAAACTTAGCCACCCTCACTTAAAAGCATGCCAAACTGGTTTGTAAAAATCTGAGTTGTGGTGATAGGAGAGAGAATAAGGATGTGATGTTATCTCCCCTGCTACTGATGTTACGCTAACTGAATTGGAACATGTAACGAAGGGAAGTAGCAACTTGACAGTACCTGTATTCAGTGCACTAGACGCTCCCCTGTATTTACTAGAAAAGCCCTAAAGCTGGGGAAGACGTAGCAATAGTATGGAACACTGACACCTTTATCATGCTTGTTTTCAATACATGAAAGAAATACACCAGATTGATGACATTTTAAACCCTCTCTGTAGCAAAAAGTCTGGAAAGGAACAAAGGGTCAGTAAGGCTGGAAAGAACTAACCATCTACCATCACTTGACCTTTGCAGACTCATCTAGCAGGACAATTTTATTTGGTAGTGAGTCAGCAGGACAATGACATTAAGGATAATTCTGTATTTGTATGGCTTGGAAAGAAATGCAAACCCAGGTCAAGTGGGATGGGGTTTATTAGATTAATTAAACACTGTATTGGTCAGATCCATGAAATAAGACAGACTAAGAGAAGCTGACCATCTCTATTTACACTTTATTTTTCTTTCTCTGGGAGACAGAAAATAGACATTCTAAATGAGACAGGAGTTTTTTTAGAAGGTGTTACTTTTTCATGCAATCTCATTCTGTATTAGATTGCATGGATACAGTAGATCAGGATAAATTTTTGCAGTGCAAGAGCAGCCTACTGCAAACTATATATGCACTAACGGTAAAAATGGAGGCCTCAGAGCTGTAAGCACTTGCCTAAATGCTCCTGGGATTAAAATATGTAGGTACTTCGTAGTGGCTATCACTCCTCCTTTCAACTATTGCATATACATGTATGTCTCTCTGCTTAGATGACTGTGTACACACATATGAACATGTGTTTGTGTTAACATTTACTCATTTATAGCATAAGCTCATTTATATAAGCTTCCAAATTCCTTTCCATATTTTACTGCACATCCATGCCGCCAGAAAGATCGGTTCCTGCTCAAGGCTGCTTCTTCTAGAAGCTGACTTTTCTCACACTCTGGTTCTGTCACTGGTCACCAGAAATAAGAGCTCAGTGTCTGCCCCTGTTTCCTCTCAAGAGGAAGCTGTTGACTGCTATGAGGTCTCCCCTCAGTCTACAAGTCCACTGTTGTAATTTATTTCCTGTTGGTATCCTGTCATCAGTTGGCCCTCAGAGCAAGATGGGTTTGACCACCAAACCAAATGAATCAAAAAACGAAATCCTTACCCAAACGTTAGATAGTATCTGCATCCTTGGTTGTACATGAAAGCAGTGCCTATCAAACACCACTCCCTAACTTTATCACTGCATTTTTTTGTTAACTACTCAAAGATCTCACAGGATGACACTTCCATGCTCTGTGTCACAGTGGGTACGAGCAGTGTGCTCTTGCATTTTTTAATGACAGCTCGGTTCCTAGTAAAAGACATAGCACTAGAAATGAAGAGTGAAGCACGCAGTTCAGAGGGACTCAACCGATATATTTACACAGCAAGCTTCAGGATGATATATATCCTTGCTAGTAATCAATGTGATGTCTCATAGTAATAAGTTCAGTGTGTATATAAATTGCTGCTCAGCTGAGTGTTGTATCTGATTTAGACTGAAAGGTAATTGGTTGTAGATTTTATAAGCCTTTTCAGTAGAGAAATATAGTGCATATCTATTGGACTTTCTGGTAGTGCAAGTGATCTGTGCGTGAAAAGAAGGTGTGGGTAAGTTTTGTACACATCAGGGTGTGTTTTTAATTTTACAAATGTCTGAGTAGAATTTTGCAGATCTCATCACCTCACTCCACCTTTTATCTTCCTTCTCTTGTTCTTTTTGTTCTTCCCAATCCTTTAATTTTCTTGCTTCTTTTATCTGCTTTGCTTCCTTCCTTCTATCCTGCTAGACATCTTTTCTGCTTTCATCTATCAGATCCTCTTCTCCCTCCCTCTGCAGTCCCCAAACACGTATCTCCAAGCTAAATCTCTTTTTCTGTAATCCACAGGAATAATCTCATACCCTTATTTTAGTTTGGTCTTTAATCCTATGTTTTAACATGCTACATTAAGGCTGTAGTCCTTTGGGACAAAGAAAATACCTTATTTGTTAGTGCAGTACTGTTCACAATTTGCTACACATACTTTGGAAAAACTACAATAAAGTGAAAATTGATCTGTCACAATTTTTTTATGTTTTAATCTGGTACTCGTCTGTTCTGTTTCATAACATCATATACCCTGAACTTAGTTATTTATTTTTAAAACCAACTGTTACTCAAGAAACTACTCAGATGTTTGCAGAAAGAGAGCTTTTTTTTTTTTTTTTTAATTTCTGACAAAAGTACTGCATTTCTGGTAAAAGTTATTATGATTTTGCTTCTTACTGAAATCTTCTTCTAATGACATCATCCACAAAGAAAAAAATTATTGTGCCCATCATAAACAGTATGTATCAGTCACATCTGCGGGAGGTAAACAGAGACAGTTTATTCAGACTTTTGTGATGAGAGTGTCTTATATGGCAGACAAAACAGACGGTTGGAAAACTAATCTTTTCTTCGTGTTGATTTGGCAACCTCTGGGATAGAATCATCTTCAAGATGTTATAATAAATGAACATCCAGAGTTACTTTTGATTTTGTAAATCCTTTTTAATATGCTTAGGTACTTGATAAGAAAACCAATTAGCATATTTTAGCAATATTTTAAATAGGCTATGCCTATCAAGTTGAATATCAGTCAGAAATTACTACAACTAATTTTTTGACTAATTCTGAAAGCTAGAATCATTTTTCTAAACATGTATGCTTTACTGTCGTAACTTAGATGCTTTATATAAATTTCAGCTTAAAAATAGGGAAGAAAAGAAATTACAGAACTCCTCCAGTAGTCTAAGTCTTTACTTATGTGCAAGAACATACTAAATACTTTATACATGAAGACATTAATTGTGATCAATAATAACTCTTCTTCAAAAAAATAAAATAAAATCCTGACATTTACTCTAGACCTACTTGAAAGATTTCAGTTGAATTTTGAAGATAGTTTTTTTTATACAGCAATATTATCTGCCCAAATGACAATATTTCAATGCATTACTCAGAGCATGAAAATTTTTTCAGGTCTCAGAAGCTGAAATCTGACTTTTCTCATATCCCTCCACAATCAGGACTTTAATATTTCAGCAGAAGCAAATTCTTGAAACAAATTTTAAAAAAATGCAATTTTTAGTTTGTCTGGGTGTTTTTTAACCTTTTTAACAATTATTATTTATACTTGGCTCTGATGAATAGAAATAGAGAAGAGGAAGAATGTCAGGAAAATCATTTTACTATACAAACCAGTGACAGTAGCTGTGGATATAACTGCTGTCATCTCAATCCAATCTTGAGATTTCTTTCCTGAATACACATTGCTCTGAGATCAGGCTCATGTGGAAAATGAAACTTCCTTATCTTCTGTGCCAATGTGGAAATAAAGCCAAATTCACCTACTTTCTAATACACAATCTCCTTGACAGACGATGTGTTCTTTTCTGGGAGAGGTGCAGTGACACTAAACCTATATATTCTTTTAGACTTCAAAGCATGCCTTTTGGGGCAGCAGCCATGGGCTGGGTTTGCATTTTGTGCTTAACCTCTGTTACTCACACAGTAGGAAATTGCACCATAGGTCAGCCACCTCTCAATCCCCATATTTGAATGTGGAATTCATATCTGCTTTCTCACTTCTGGCCTCAAGTAGGAAACCTCCAGAGACCACAGAAATCCCTACAATGGCTGAAGAGTCTTCATCACTGGAGGAAAGCCCTAGGCAATTGGTGTATTTGAGGTAGGAATGCAAATGCAGAAGAAACCAAGCACGAGGAAAAAACATTTCAATTTGCCATGTGTTATAATGTTGGCTGCCACAAAACTTTGGGCGAGGTCTAATACTTTAATGAGAACTCACCTTTCATTTGTGCTATTTATACAAAATCATTATATTCCTTTAAGACAATTTAATGTAAATACTGCTATTTTCTTAGAATACATAGGATGAAGGTGAAATTATCTCTGTTTCAGAGGAAGAAAAACAATCAAGGAGAATCTGTGTGACTCAAACAGATTTATTTGCCACCAGCCATCAGCTACTGCTGAAAGAGTAGATTTCTGCTAAAAAATTAGAACTGATAAATAGTTCACTAGCTCTGACTGCTATTGGTCTGAGATTGTCTCATTCTGAGGCTGTCCTATTCATATATCTTTATACTGCCCTTTCAGTCAGCTGTTTGTAGCAGGCTGAACTGTATTAGGTCAGGTTACATCTATCACTTATACGGTATCCTTAAGGATAGGTCACCTAAAGATAGTGGAACATAAGGACAGCCAAAGGGACTTTAAATCCCTTTGCCACTTTTTAACCTGATTCTTGAAGCACCATATGGATCTGCTTCATGCAGGGTATGGAAATGCACCTGCAGCTGACTTTCCTAGGCATGCAGCAACAGCAGGGGTTTTTTTGGTGTCAAAAGTCTGGTTTTCATGTAGTGATATGAGCTACACATTCTTAGCAGCCATTGCAGTGTTTAGAAAGAAACACTTTCTGTCCAGAAGATGAGCAATTGGAAAATCACACACAAAACTCCATATTGGCAAATATGGGTTATCAGAGGATCGTGTTGTTCAGTTCTGTTCTTACTTGCAGTCTCAGAATGAACAACAGATCTTGATGATGTCTAAAATTGGTCAGAAGTAGCACAAATTAGTGCTAAATAATATGCAAACGGAAAGAAATTACTAGGTCATCTTGTCACCTTCCAGCAGTGTAGAACTGCTCCTTTCAAGTGGTTTTATCAGGAAAACCAGCATGGCTGATTTTAAATATGCCAAGGAATGTAGTTTTTCTTCTCCTCCATCATATTCTTCCATATATATATTTTTGGCTGGATTATTCTGGCAAAATGTCCAAATTTCCTTTTCCACTATTTCCCCACCCCANACTATGCTTCTCCATTTTATTTTTTCAGTTCATCTGTGAACAGTGAGGCTGATGTGCTTGGCAGCATTTCCCAAGTGGCTCACGCAGATTGAAACTGGAGGATTGTCTGGAAGAGGCCAGGGAGGTATTTCTACATGGTAATTGTATAAGGACACAGCTGCTTGGCTAAAGTGAACCTTCTCTTTTCTCTCAGTGCTGTCAGCACACCAGCAGGGAGATAGGAAGCAAGATCTTAGGAGACCTGCTCTCTAGAGAGATCTAACACCTACTGATAAATCTGTTCTTTATAACTTCTTAGTATTTTCAGGCTCTTATGTCCTTTACTTTTTCTTTATTACTTCTCAGTAAAAATAAATCCCTTGCCATTTCTCTGAACTATTTCTTGCTAAAGAATCTCTTTTTTTCAGTGGAGGTCTGAACTTCAGTGGGCATAACATTACTGTTGTCATCTCCATTGCAAACACAATTACTGTACTTCACTGCTTCAGCCATCACTCTCTGACAGCTCCAGTCCCAGGAAGCTCAGCTGATGGTAACAGGACTATTCACATGACAAGTGCATGTATATTTGTGCAGCTTCGATTGCCTTGCAAGTTTTACATGTCATCTGCAGCACAGCTGACTGTTTACACACAATGAAATGCTGGTGATGCTGCAAGGGCCTATAAGTTCCCATGTAAATATGGTTCACTATGAGGTGTTTATGTTTCTCTTGGATAAAAAAATATCATTTTTTTAAATTTAAGGAACTACTGATAGTTCCTGTGACTTTTGGAAAAGTCACAACAGGTATCTAAATAGCAAAGGGGAAATTCTTTTCTTCTTCCTCTTTGCCCTGTTTCATCATTCACCTTTGTTTTATCTCTCCAGACACATTTCCCAAGGTGATTTCCCATTCTATCAATGTCTTTTATGAAGGTTGTGTGATGTGTATGACACCAGGAAAAAGTTTCCTTTGATGCACATGTTACATGCTTTGTAATATGCATATGTCTATTATTAATAAAAATAATAATAAACCCACTTAATAAAAAGCCACCTTGACACTCAACTCTCAAAAAAATTGTATGAACAGACACAAATAGTTTATATCCCAATACATCCAAAATGTGGTGGAAGTTGTTAAAAAATGTCATACTATAAGACTTTGTGCATGCTGATCAAAATAATGGCTTCCATTGTTTTCAATGACTTCTGAGCATCCCTCTGCACAACATAAATACATTGGCAACCCTTACAGGAGTTTTTCAGTAAACAAAAATCAAAAGCTGTAAGATATCAATGCTCTTTCTTTAGCTGGCATACAAATCTCCCCAAGATCAGTGAAAATGAAACATTCCCGCTGTTCTTAAAAGATTTTGGTATCTAGAAATATCCTGTTACCTATTGTATAGGGCTTTTTTTTTTTTTCCCACAGTTTAAAATTACACTGTTCACCTCCATACATGTTCTGATACATGACTAGATGCATTAGGTGTTTAAAAAGCATGTATGGAGATATGGCCATACAGCTTAGGAATCGATGTGGCCATTTAATACTATTGTACTTCGGTGGCTTGGATTATGAATACCTAAAAAATCTACCCCTTATTAATTAATCAATCAATTTATAGGATCTGACCCAGCAGAAGCTGAGAGGAGTGGTATATTTGCCTTTAGATACTACAGAAAATGTGCCATGTCCTTGCTTTGAGATTTAGAAAATCCTCTTAATCATTCACATTTAGATGAATTTGTCATTATGCTAGCTCACATGTAAGGAAAGAAGTTATATTTAGACATATTTAAAGCTGCTGTCCTCTTGCAAAAAAGAAGCAAACGTACTAATTTACAAATTTATCTCCCGGCTTTGCATTGACATTGGAATTTTTGGAAAGGGGACAGAAAAAGAAAAACTAATTTGTGTGCAAATGTCAGGTTGCTTCTGAGGTGAATCACTTGGAATAATAACAATTTTAAGACTCAGTCTTTTCATTTTTAGATTCCCAAAGTTTACAATCCCCTATAACTAGAGTATTTTAGAACCAGGTTAGTTTTAAATATGTGCTTAGACAAAATTATATATCTACCACTGATTTTCTTAATTTAGCTGACTGAACAGCAGCAAAAGCAGATAGATGTAAGCATTGGAGTCAGATCAGAAGAGATAAAGATTTAAGCATTAAAGTGTGCAATGATCCGAGACAAGAAATACATACAAGCTATTAGTGAAAAGACAGAAGCCCTAGCTTAGAAGCAGCCTTGTATTTCAGTCACTACTATTGTGAAATAATCTCTTTTTATACCAGTGTTAATAGCTTTATGGAACACCTGAGAGAAGAAAAAAAAGAAAGACAATGAAGGTAATTGCATGAAGATGTTGATTTCCTCGTTTAAGCTATTGTATCTCAGCTTACATATAAATGTATTCAGAATCAACAGCTCCTGGACAGGCATTACCAGAATTGCATGGAGTTACACTGTGGTCTGATTTGGTTGAAAGTTGTGATGAGCAGATGTATGAGAAGATGCATTTTAAATTCTGGATTTAGGAGTGAGTCATTCCTTTAATCATGACTTGTAGCAAGGGGTTTCATTGAGTCACAAAAGAACATGGAAATACACAGTTTGTGAATTGTCTGTGTCAGAATCCCCATCTAGCAGATCAGGAGAGTTCACCTTGCCTTATTCATGGCATTGTGGGCTATATCTCTGAAGACAACTGCAACAGTGGGCTTTTCAAACTAGAAAACTGAGTAATATTAAATTAATCCTAAAAGAAATTCACAGTTTCAAGCTCTTTTCTTCCAGCCATAAAATTCTGAAGGGACCTTCTCTGAAACTAGACCTCAGAGATATAAGCAGCTTTGGATTGCAAGAGAATGAAACTCATTTCTGTCAAAGAAATTCTGTGTTATCGTTGATGCATCAGTTTGTACAATACATAAGGGTTTTGCCATACATGTTATACATGTCGCTTCAATTTTAAAAAAAACAACAAGAACAAAATTATTAGAAATGTCATGTCCTCAATAACAATGCCAACATAGTTGAGCATTTATAAAATTGGATACTACCAGTACTGCACCCACAATTATGTGATGCAATTCCTGGTGTATTTTGTAACTGGATGTTGCTGAACTCTGCCAACGTAGTCAGTAAGCTTTTGTTTTTACTGTGGTTTCAATGGTGGTTTTCTGTGGCATAGACCAATAGGTGCACCAAATGACATGAAAAGGGTACTCCTAAAATATTACTAATTATTTATTTTTTATTAGGAACATTAGGCCAATATTTTTCTAATGCTAACTATTGGAACTACTCTTTTTCTTGAACAATATTTACAGATACTAATTAATATTTTAAAGTATATTTTCTCTTTTATTAGTCCAAAAGTGTGAGAAAACATTCAAGAATACTGTGCAAACCATGGATGCTGCATGCGATGGGTGAACTGACTTCTTGAGTTATTGCCAGTACAAAATGTTAACATGGAGTATAAATAGTCAAGTCAGTGTCATAGGATCATAAAATAATTCAGGTCTAAAGGAACCTCAGGGGGTCTCTAGTCAGGCTTCCTGCTTAAACCAGGATCAGCTGTGGTCAGAAGAGTTTGTTCAGGCCTTTACCCAGATGAGTCTGAAAACCTCAGAGGCAGGAGACTACACAACCTTTTTCTGGGTAGCCTACTCTACTGATGGGCTATGCTTATGTTGAAAAATTTCCACTTATATCCACTGCAAATCTCCTATTTCAGTTTTCAATTTGCTTTCATCCTCCTATGATAACCCACTGTGAAAATCTCCCAAATAACTTCCCTGTAAGTCTCTCCTGGAACTCTGTCTTCTGGCTGAATAAGCCCATCTCCCTCAGCCTCTCCTCAAGGACAAGTGCTCCAGCACTGGCAGTCTTGGTGTGTTTTCCCAAAATCACTCCAGCTGATCAATGACTGACTTTTTATGGGGGGCACAATAAAATGTAGATATGATCTAATGATTGCTAAACAGAGGGGAATAAGCCTGTCCCTGATCCACTGGCCATGCTCTGTTAAGACAGGCCCAGGCACTGTTGGTCATTCCAGCTACCAGGGCTCCTTGCTGGCACAGGCTCATCTCACTGCCCATCAAACCCCCGGTGTCTCCTCAGAAAAGCTGCCCCTCAGGTAGTTAGACCCCAGTCTGGATCATTGTCAGAGGTTATTTGCCTTTGTCTGTCCTTGTTGAATTTCATAATTTGTCCTCAAGGTGTGAGTTAAAAGAGTCATCATGTGTGTGCCATTCCAAGCTGTATGCAAGACTGGGAATCAGACAAACTCACATGAACCAGGAGAACAGGAAGCATTCCCCTTTCTGCTTTTTACCTCCCTTGGGCAAATCATATCAGCTCTCTGTTTTAATGTTGTCATCTGAAAAGGCATTTATTGGTATATTTATTTCCCTTTGCATAGCAGTCTTGGCCAGGCTTATCTGCAATATTTATTTCTTTCTCCTGAAATCAAGAGGATGAGAACAGACAGGGATTGAACCCAGGTTTTCACCTGCAGAGTCATTTATCAACAGCTGTTCAACAAATAGGTAAACTTAGTATATAAACAAAACTATGCGTCAGGCAGTGAATCAAATTTAAAAATAATTTACTTTAAATCTATTTCTCAAAAATATCTAAATTTGAATAAAATGCAAGCTTAATATTTATCAGAATCATCTCAGCAGAACTCTGGGTGTAGTGCTTACAGGCTAATTCTAGAGTGGCTAAAATGGAATTCTATGTCATTCATAATCAATTTTGTCTTTGCCATTTTTTATGTTCAAAATTTTATCTTAACTCATTTTTATCAGCCCCTGCTATAGATGGTCAGTCATCCACTGATACTCTTCCATTGACAGAGTGCTTAATAAGCACTTCATGGTGTTGCAAAGTTTGATTTGGGATTTACTAATTGCAAGAGTAACATCCCAAAGGCAATGTTTCTTGATAAGCTGAACGCTGCAGATTAAAGGAAATCTCCTTGTTTTGTTCCCAAATAAAGTTTACATATAATTTTTTCAACTACTGTAGGATATCTAGACTCTGTAAAAAAAAAATCCAGACCAAGCTTTCATGCTGTGCTTCCATCTGTGATTCATGCTATACACTCCATGCAGCAGGGTGTGACTGTACTTGTTGGGAACATGTTCATACAGATCCTCACTGAATACCTGTAAAACACAACACTTATTTCTGAAAGAGAAACAAACTTGTTCAGTAAGTAAAAAATGCTCCTCAGCTCTCAGTTTTCATGCTAAATTTTTTGTTTTAAAAGGTTGAGCACTCACAGGCACTCACAGACAATACTTTGGAGGCATCATTTTATGATTTATGTGTGTTCATTTTATGAAAAATTTGCCAGAAATATTGATTTTTTTCATCATTTCATCTGTCAGGCTGTTAGCAGTAGGAGCTGCTACTCTCTAGAAATGGTTTAAAAGGTAATATCTGAAGTGACATTGTTCTCTTGTACTCTTGGCTTCCTGTTATTCTTCTCCAACATAGGTAGCTCTACTATAACCTTTCATCCACAGACTTAGAAGACACAATGTGTCTTTATGTGATGCCTGCTTTTGACATTAGTGAGACATCATACAAAGACCACAGTCCCTCCTGAGACCTGTATCAGTACTAGTGTCAAAAAAGAGTCAAATGGAGTAATGAGGCCCAGATATCCACCAAAGTTTACCCTATGGATAGTAAAAGGCTTCTAGATGCAGGTAGTTCCAACTCCATCTTACCCACAAACACCAGAACTTCTTTCATATATGTAAACATGTAAAGAAAGAAGGGCCTGGAAATTCTTCCACAAAATTCCTCTGGAAGACTTGTAATACAAAAGCTGGTTTGCAAAGGCCATTGCCATAAAAATTCTGATTTGACAGAAAAAGAGCACTCAAGTTCAGTGAAAACATACAGCAGACATCAACACTGGAAGAGCTCTTACAGGAAATATTGCTTGTCTATATTTTTCTTTCCCACACCAAGATGTGCTGTACAGCATTTTATAAATGCTGTAGGTGTGGTCAGCAGTAAATCATGGCTCTTCTGAGGAGTTCACTCCTCTGCACCTTCTTCAGTTGTATTATGCCTTGAGGGCAGCTGTCTCACAGCGTACTCATGTGCAACTCAATACTTAAGCAAAGAATCTTCACATTCATGTTATAACATGGGAAAAGTATTTCTGTAACATTGGTACTTTTCCAATTGAATTTTCTCATACCTGATGATCACACTCATACTTAAGGGCTCTTGAAAAGAAATGTCTTGGCTGTGTAGGAAGCTAGAGCCATTAGGGTTTTGGCATTTCTCAGGAAAATGTTTGTCTTTCTGACAGAGTGCCAAGTATTAAAAACTCCTTCCTGTGATATTACAGTTAAAGAAGGCAAGTTTAAAGAGAAAAAAAAATAGCTAAGTCAACAAGAAAACCCTACCTTATCCATTATCACAGTTTTCCAGAAAGAAGTATTTGGATACCTAATCTCAGTGGTATCTGTGGTACTGTAAGTACTCTACAGCTGTTAGATCTGACCCAGCAAAATATCTAGTCAATAATGAAGTGCAATTGTATGACTAAGGCAGCTGAAGCTGGTTTCATTCTTTTTACTGTGCCTTGCATTGTTAAAGACTGGTCTGCTCTTCTAATTGCCTTTTGTTTTTGACTAGACTGATATATTCTGCACCCAGTCTGGAGCACTGGGATTAGTTTTGGGAATGTGAATTTGAAAGTTGGCTGTGTCACATTAACATACAAAGAAAGCTGTGAATGAATTCACCAGTACTGAATGTAATAGACAATGATGGCTATTCACACAAAACTGTGAGGAGTAGAACTACATTAAATACTGATTGAAGTCTTGTTGAAGATACAGTACAGCCTTTGATGATTTTAACTATGAATCAACATTTTTAAATCATATGGGTTAACCTCCTATGTTGATAGTATTTTCTACATTTAAAATCAAAACCACAAACCAAATGAAGTAGTACTGTTATATAGCCTTGTTGTTGTCCTCACACTATTGTAGTGTTTTAACCATTACTGACAACACTTCAACAGTAAAGGAGAATGAGGCACTTCTACAAAAAAAACAATGTCATGATAAACCTCTTGCTTATACTGCTTAAATCAAACAAAATGTGTTCCTTCATCCACTGAGTAAAGACTGAAAGATTTTGTTGTCATCAAGTCAATAAATTCCAATTCAGGAGTTAATTTCTGCTATTTAGGAATTTTTTTTTAAGACGCACAGTAAAATTAATTACCAAATTGTTAGAAAAAATATTAGATAATACTTTAATGTACAAGTGCCAGTAAAGAAATAGAATATTTATAATTTCTGTAATTTTTGGTTTCTGACAGTCTGTTTGCATCAACCCCAAGTATATGGCTGTTTTTTATTATTCTCCTTTTGATCTTTTCTGTTTCAAGAAACAAACAGAAAAGGAAAGAGGGGAAGAGAATTGCTTGCCATACGAAATCTCATGTTTGTTCCAGATCTAAGCTGAGTGTTTGGAAGTTGTGTGAGTTTCTTCAGAACTGTCCTACATTAGCTGCAGGTTCTGATTTTCTTGTTGTTCATTTTCTTTTTGGTTTATACACCATGAAAGCCCCAAGAGTTTCACCAGCAGGCTAGTAAATCCTATAACCAAGCTCGAGTGTAATCTTGCAGTTCTGTGACAGAACCAAACCAAACCAACTAAAAACCCAAGAAAACTTGAAAAGCTAACCTCTCAGTAACGCTTTCTCCCCTCAAGTTTCTGCTTCTTAGGAGGTAGAAGAAAAAGACTGAGAGACATGCCACCTCCGAGCACTTACCTTGAAGTGATGAAAAAGAAAAAATAATTCAAAGTTAAATAAGGAATATAAAATTTGAAAGTGCTCAAGACTCTTCAAAATGTTACTCAATAAGACCAGGATACTGACCTTGCAATATTTATAATATGCAGTCCTTTGTGTCTGTCTGATTGAATTTGGTGAAAAAAAAAGTTTTTGTGATGAGGCTATGAGGAAAAATTCAGTTTAATTATTCTCTTAGAGTTGTGCTTTTGCAGATGAGGAAATCTGTTTTCTCAAATTTGTGTATAACCTAGCTCAGTGGTATAATCTTAATGGATAACTTTTAGTACTGTTAATGACAGAAATAGGAAACCCAAGAAAACCAGGGTTTCCCTGTGTAGGGTTTTTTTTAATTAATTAATTTAAGCTTTTGTACTAGCAAAATAGGAATCAATATTCTGCATTTAATGTTGAAAATGATATTGACATTTTAGTTTGCACATGAATGAGATTTCATATTAGATCAGAACATTTTTATTCAGCCAGAGTTTTAGCACCTTGAATGTTCAACATAGGTTAATAGTCATTATTTGCAAGTTACATATGCATTAGCCATAATGTGGTAGACACAAGGTAAATCACATTGACTGTTATTAGGACCCTGATAACTTCAGATTTCATGCACGATTCATAAGGAAACCAAGCATGGATTTCTTTTAGATTTCTAAAAATTTTCTAAGGAAATCACCATAAATTCTTTTTTATGTCATTAACAGAAGGACACTCTCCACATGCTATACAACTTATCCTAAGATAAGTCAAATGACAGGTGAAATGGACTGTGTTAGGAGCTCCCACTGACCAAAAGGAGAGCTAAGGAGGGCTGTCTTTCACTTAGGTGAATAATTATTAAACGTATTCCAGTGCATGGCACTGTATTACAAGAAATAGTAAACTATTATCTCCTAGTCATTCTGTATAGCTCCTCATGCCATGTTTCACAGAAGACATCTATGAAGTAGCCAACCTTATCATAATTGGGAAATCCTGTTGAGATGGACAGATATTTTTAAGCATTTTTTTCACAATAACACATGACATCTTTTTTCTGCTCTCTGCATTTTGTAGTACCATCTAAAAACCTCAATCGAGATACATACAGTTAACGTCTTCTTGGAATTGCATGTCACGGCATCTGTGACATTGTTCCAGGAGTAGCTCAGGCGTTTGGCTGGTGCAGACCCAGCACAATTTGACATAGAGGTTAGAAGGAAAAATGGGAGAGCATTGCTCTGCTCACCTAGTAGCACAGCCTGTTATGGGGAACTTCCCATTATGTAGGTGTGGGAGGTTGTTATCATGTACCCCTCTCCTTACTTTCATCATTAACTTCATATCAGCTTCAATCTGCATTGGCAATGAATATTTGGAATCATTGCTTCTCACTATGTCTCCAGGAGTATTTCTGTTGACTCCAGATGGTTTTACTGGGCTCTAATTTAAATTTTTTGCATTATCAGTAGAAAAACTTAATAAATCGCCAATAGGAGAATGAAGGATTTCAGCAATGGCAGGTCTGCTTTGTTTTGTGTTGGATTTGGTTTCTTTTTTTTTTTATCCCTGCAGAAATCTAGGCAAACAACAAAATGTAGCTTGTATGTCTTGCATTCCTATTTAAGTATTTACTGCTTGGAGATAAAAACTAAACTGTAGCACAACAAAATAAACTGGTCTTACATTGTAACGCTTGCCGTATTAAAAAAGAATTTTCCATTGCTCCTTCAATGTTGAACAAGGGTTGATGAGTTTAAAAACCTTTGGTTTTTAAAAATCTCATCTCTTTGTGTTTGCTTTTCACATAAAAGCACAAATCTCTCTTTGAGAAAGAGTATCAAGCAGATAAAATTGACCTGAGATGTGTTGCTGCTGTCATCCCTCAAAGAGATGAGTGTAAGAGAGAACTAAGGTGAAATAATACAGATTGTTAGGCTGCAATTCTGATATCCAAAATGCAAAAAAAAAAAAAAAAAAAAAAAGGTAAAAACAACAACAAATTTCATGGAAGTTCTGGCTTATTTTTTATTATTTATTATAAAATAGTCAAGAGTGGGATAAACAAAATGTTATTGCTTTGCAGATAATTCTTCCAAATAGCCTTGGCTATTAGACATAGGCTCATTTACATCCAACAGAAATACCAATTCACCTTATTTTTCACAGAAATTGAAGAGAAAAAAATTAACTGTAAAAGGATATCAGTTTATGTATCTAAAATACCTTCCTTAAAACCCCAGTTATATACATCCTGAAAGATTTATACTAGAGACAAGAAAAAGATAGTGTTGGAGGTAGGTAATAATTTCACTCTGGGAGAAAACACTATTTCAAAAGGAGAGACGGAGGACTTCATACTATTCGGATCTGGTTCTTTAGAGTTGAAACAAGTTATAATGCCTTTTCTGGAAAAAGTCAAATAAAAACAAATTGATTAAGTTGAGCATCTCTATTGCCTTTTAGATAAAGTCATCCTCACTGTAAAAGAAAGGTGAGCTCTCTCAGTGATCTTCCTCTGTTACAGGTTATAGTCAGCCTTTAGGATTCTCTGGACAAGTGTTGTTTTCCTCTCTTACCACAATGTGCCTGGTATATGGATGTAGATCAGGTATGAGTCTACTGGAAGAAAAATGACTTAAACTTTCCCTCCTTTCAGGCAGTATCAGGCAGAGGGGCACTTGTAGTCACATAGCCCAGCTGTTGGCACATGGCTGCAGGTGTGCCTAGGCTGGTGTCTTTCTCAATGTATTCTGATTCACATTTTGTGGTGTACTGTGGTCTAAAGGGCTTTTTCACAAAACGCAGGAATATGTGTATTTATTTTCTGCAGAAATCCTACCTTACCTAGTTCCTATCAGTCAAACTTTTGCTGAAAGAAGTCATGGTGTTAACTACCACAGAAATAAAGCTCTGCAGAAGCTACAGCTTCTTATTGCTGTTCAGTGACCCAGCTGCTACTACAAATGGAAGAAAATAAGCTGTATCTTCATCATCATCATGGCTAGG
>VXBA01001336.1:0-11523 GCA_013399895.1 Serilophus lunatus
TCTGTGTAATTCTATGTAATATTCCTTCTAATACAAGTGGAACTGATCTAGCTCTCAATGGAAAAAATTAGAAAAAAGATATAAGTAAGCAATATTCTGCATGAAAGTTAAAAAAAAGATCTCCAGATCACCATGCCAAGACACCTTCAACTTACAATACTTTTAGTTCTTGTAGTCCTGGAAATAAAACATACTAAAAACTTCCAGGTGCTTGCAATGGAGATGGTGAAAATTAGTCAAAAGGCTGGAGAAATTTCTGTGGAACCAAATGTGAGTTTCACGAGAACAAAGCAAGGATGCATGGAAGAAGAGATCACCAGGAGAGGCAAATTGCATGCAACCTTTGTGAAATAAAGTGCAAAAATGCATCACATATGCAAAAAATTACGATAAATAAAGATTTGTAGCATCACATTGTTAACAAATAGTGTCTGTAGTGGTCAATGTATGGACAATAGATTAGGAGAGAAGTGGGAAGGAGGAGCTGTCTTAGTGTTTCACCTTACTGTCTTGTTTTCCTCCTAAATGAAGCTTTGACTATTTTCTTGAATAACTTATGAAATCATAGCAAACACTATGTTTGCCTGTTTTGACATGTGTGCATGAAGGTACATGTATGCAACTCATACACATGCCGACCTCTTTCTGGAGGTTAATGAATTAGATGGACCAGTAGCAGGATCTATGTGATAAGAAAAGAAGTAGAGCTATTGTAAAAGTGAAAGCCTTTGATAAAAATATTTCAAGCAGGTTTGTTCCTGTTCTTAATTGCAGCTAAGCTCAATGAGCTCTCTGATGCATGTGTGCTTGTGCACGCAGGCGTGTAACATTCACTCTGCATCAAGCAAATTGCCTTGGCAGCATTCTGACAGCTGTGGTCCTCATGCCTCTGAGGCTAGGTAAGACTGTTCTGTGCAATACCATCAAGGTTAGACTTTCATTAGTTGCTTCTAAAAACATCCATGGCTGCCTATAGGTAGTGGTTGTATCCAGTCCCACATGGGTTTTGTATTCAGCTGGTTTTTGCTGAAGTGGATATCAGCAGGATTCAAAATTTATGTATGTTGAATATTATCTAAGTTTCTGTGTATGGATCTCTGAAATGTAACTTACTGTTTCTAAAGTGTTATTCTTTCATTCATTCCAATAATGAGAAAGCTTCTGAACAAAAATAAACAGAAATCTTTTTGAAGCCAAGTAAAAAAATAATTTTTATTTCATGTTCAGCCTCTACAGATGCCAGTGTATGAATAACATAAAAGCAGTGTAGTATTAACAGCTGTGGGCAGGAATGCAAATGTAGAGCTTCCAGCCAAGGGTAGCTACACACTTACTAACCCAGAGCTCTGATAAACACTTAGTTTTCCTGAGGCTGAAAGATATATTTCTTTTAAAAAAAGACCATATACCATCATGCTAATACTAAATAAACCATCAAGTCTGTCTCTTGCAACCATGCACTTGTACATCCCCAGGTGTAAGCTCAGGCAGCTGTGGGACAAGCAGCGCTTGGCATCACAAACCCCTCTGTCTTCACACCAAAGATCTCCATCTTTTTTTCTGTTCCCCAGGTACATCTTCCCACCCATCAGGTTTTCCTTTTTCTTGGTAATTAACTCCACCTAGCACTAAGGTCTGCAAGATGTTTACTCCCACTGCATTTTTGCTCCTGTTTGTAACAAATGTACACGGAGAAGGGAGAAATTAAGTCCCCAGCACCTCTCTCTCCCTTCCCATCTTTTTCCTACCTTCTACTCCCTCCTGTTTTTTGTCTTAACAAGACCAATGGACTGAGAAGCATGGACTGTTTTGATCTCTGCCCTGGTGCCTCCCAGTGTCACACAGTGGCATGGAGCAATGGGATGACGTGCTCTGGCTGCAGGAAGCTGCAGCCACCTGGCTCTTTGCCTTCCCTCTGTCACTCCTGGGTGCTCACAGGAAGCTTGTTTCCCTGCCAGGCAGGGATCTGTACTTAGCTGGCAATGACAAAGCAGTGCCTACAAGGTAATATCTTTTATGAAAAGTTAATTAACACCTTCCTATAGAGAGTATTTTAAGCTACAGTAGCTGCCAAGTGACTCTCAAAGCAGTTTAACCTTCAGTATGGATGGGGATTGGGGATTTCAAGTTAAAGGGTCCCAAACACTATTTTCTGCCTATTTTCTGTCACAGAGCTCCACTTCCCCACACATAGATAGTCATTGTTTTGACACTGCTGAATACAAAGGAAAAAAAGAGGAAAATTATAACTTGTTTTTTTTAGAAGAATTTCAATGCAGAAGAGATAAAGTAAGGGAAAGCTTCCTTTTGCTGTTTGGTGGTGTGCATCTATGGTAAAGAATAAAGATGTTACCAGGCATTTGCTAAGCATGTGTCTGCTCATGAGACAGAGAGGCTAAGATGAAAATATTATTAATAGACATAACAGGGGAAAAACTCAAATCACAGTTCTTCACTGAAGCATAAAAGAAGTTAGAGAAGGAGACTGATGAATATTTTACCTAAAAGTGAGAATCTAATCAGACTAAAGCTGCCTGAATACGTAGCTCAAGCAGAAGAAAAACCACATCTCAGGAAGCCAAACAACAGAGTACATGTGTGCCCGAGTATGTGCTGTTTTTAAGACATAGAAGACTCTACAGGTACTAACAAGTTCATTCTCTAGTCACTTCACATGGCATGTTGTCCAGCTGGGAAGAAATGTGAGAAGTGTTTTTGGGAAGGGCAGAACATCTTCCCTGACTGCCAGGGACTCTCTCAGAGCAGAGATGGGAGAATTCTCTGCATGGAGAGGCAATGTGTCACCTCTCCACCTGCCCTATGACACAGAGACAAACCAGGCTGGAGATGAGCTCTGCTTATACCCCAACAGGAAGCCTGCCTGGTGGCCATCTGTATCAATCCAAGCTAGAAGCCACCTAAGTTTAACCATAAAAGTTACTTTTATTTATGTCTTTAAAAGATTTTAAAGCCTTTAGGTTCATTACTACCTACAAAATCACATCCAGAGAAAACAGTATCACACTTTCTGTAAGAGAATTTCTTTTAATTCAGTAAGAAAATGTGCTTTGGCAAAAGGGTTTACAGAAAAACATATAATACTAAAGCATTTGCAAACACCAACACCAATTCAGTGAAAAGAACCATTAAAAGCATTACACTATAGTGTTACAAAACAAAGAGAGTTCACAAAAACACTCAATTAAAAGTAATCAGCAACTCTGCTTAGCACCACACTCGTTTTTCTGGTTTTAAGTTATGTACAAAAGACTAGAGGAGGAAAAGAAATTAAAACACAGGGGAAAAGAAACAGTAAAGAAAGAAAAACAGTTACCATGAGTCACACATTACCAAATTTTCAGGCAGCAGGTCAAACTCTTATACCTCAAATGACACCTTCATGCAGCTGCTTAAATACGGTTTAGCTACCATGACCGCTTTCCTCAGGCAGGACATCTGGTCCTCCAACCATTCAGTGCCTTCCCAGCCAGAGGGATGTGTGCTGCAGCCAGTTCAGGAGGTCCAGGGGTGTGGTGTGGGTGGGCTGACAGGAAGGCCAGCCATGTTCTTGGCTGTGTGGTTTGGCCATCTCGGACTGCGTGCCCTCAGCAGGCCCAGCCATGTGCTCCATGTCAAGCCCTGAGGCTGCAGGCTTCTGGCTCTGCCACATACACATACACATCAGCTGGTTTGTTCTGACTCAGATGATTAATGAAGTGAGGTTCAGATCCAGGATCTCACGCCATCCCTTTCTGTTCTGTAAAACAGAATCAATCTGATGCATGGGCTGAACAATCAGATTTAGGTTATGAACATTAGAGATTCTCTCTTCTGTGTGACACTTGATCAGAACTGAAAGATGGTGGGAAGGAGTGAATGACAGTGTATTCAATAGCTTATTGCACTTCTCCTTTGGGTGACTTTCTGGTTAACACACGTGTCACTCCTTCATTCAGCTCCACTTCCTAAGGCACCTACCAAACCCATTTATTTCTCAAATCATTAAAAAATTTTGAAAACTTCAGGTGTTTTTTCCTTAATTACAGGCAAGAGTCACTGATTCATAGGAATCAGTTGCTACAGACAGAAAAAGTTTGTACGTATCGAATCTGCAGCTGTTTTTGGAGCCGAAGGCCTGTAAATTGTCTCATAAACTTTTAACTGCAGTGATTTAGTGTGTAGTGAGAAGTAAAATCTTTTCCCTTCATGATCCAGGCTTTTACTCTGGCTGAAGTGGCACTTCGTGACATACCCATACCATGCAGTGGTAAATACGGAGGTGATTTAAGCTATTCTTAGGGGCCTCAAGCATTTTCAGGGACTGGGGTTTTGCTTTTCTCTGATATATGTTTGAGAACCCCATCTTGGGTAACTACCTGCTGGTGGGACAGGCCAAGTCTCTAATGACAGTTGCTGTGGGACAAAGCTGGAGGTGTGGTGGAAAACATTATCCTTTCTCTGACTCAGATGCTCATCATGTCTCTGTCCTCTTTCTGGAATTTCTGCTCCAAGCATCTGCTAACACACTGTGGTTCTTTTCTCTCAAACATCATCTATTTTTCTCCCCAAAATGTTACCTTTCTCCTTTTGTGTTTCATCCAGTGACCATTAATGAAATAGTTATGATGACTCTTGGCAGCTCTCAGTGCCCTGGTGGGGTAAACGGCTTTGTGTCACAGAGCTGTGGGGTTAGTTATCTCCATCTGTTCTTTTACACCTATCTTCAATAATCAATTCAAGAAATCCTTTCTTTTTCACAATTGTTATGACATGGAGCACAGAATTTTTTTACCTGAGTACAACTCACAAGGAATCCCATATGTAAACAAGGTGTTGATGGGAATGCTTTCTTCCTGTGGCTCATGTCCTTAAAAATGGAATCAGATTTCTTCATATGATGTTTGGTAAAAGAACTTTGGTTTAATTAAAACCCCAAATTCTCACTTTCACATGGAATATTCTGCATCAGATTAATGTTACAGTGCTAGAATAGGGAAATATATTCAGAACATCATCTTAGGTAAGCGGGATACCACCAGTTGGGACACTAGCTAACACATTGGGTTTATCTAGTTAAGTATTTAATTTGTGTTTTATTAAATCCTTAAAGGGAGATGCAGAAGTTCCATGAATACAGCTGACTATAGCACAAATTACAGATACTCAACATTTAATAAGACTGATCTCATGGCAGATACATAATGCAATTTTCTCTTCACGCTGTTGACTGCGGCTCACTTTTTGAGTGCCAAAGCATACAGGGGGCCAGCAAGTGCAGCAAGCAATAGGCATATGGCTGTCTGTGACGTGGAACACGTTGGTGGCATAGAACAGGCATTGCTGAGAGGTTTACAGAATTACAGAATCACAGAGTATGTTGAATTGGAAGGGACCCAAAAGAATCATTGAGTTCAACTCCTGGCCCTGCACAGGGCCATCCCTGAGTCACACCATGTGCCTGAGAGTATTGTCCAAAAGCTTCTTGAACTCTGTCAGGCTTGGTGCTGTGACCACTTCCCTGGGGAGCCTATTCCAGTGTCCAACCACCCTCTGGGGGAAGAACCTTTTTCTGATATCCAACCTAAACCTCCTCTGACACAACTTCAGGCCATTCCCTTGGGTCCTGTCACTGGTCACCACAGAGAAGTGACCAGTGCCTGCCCCTCCTCTTGCACTCATGAGGAATTTGTAGACTGCAATGAGGTCTCCCCTCACTCTCTTCTCCAGGCTGAGAAAACCAAGTGACCTCATCTGCTCCTCATACAGCTTCCCCTCAAGGCCCATCACCATCTTTATTGCTCTCCTTTGGACACTCTCTAATAGCTTAGTATCTTTCTTATATCGTGCTGACCAAAACTCCACACAGTATTCAAGGTGAGGCTGCATCAGTGCAGAGCAGAGAGGAACAAACACCTCCCTTGACCAGCTGGTGATGCTTTGCCTGAGGCCCCTCAGGACACGGTTGGCCCTCCTGACTGCCAGGGCACTTGTTGACCCATATTTAACTTGCCATTGACCAGGACCCCCATCTCCCTTTCCATGGCACTGCTTTCCAGTGCCTCATCTCCCCAGTCTGCATGAATATCCAGGGTTGCCCCATCCCAGGTGCAGAATCCAGCACTTCCCCTTGTTGAACTTCCTATGGTTGGTGGTTGCCCAGACCTCTGATTTGTCGAGTTCTCTCTGCAGGGCCTCCCTGCCCTTGAGGGAGTCAACAGCTCCTCCCAGTTTTGTGTCACCTGCAGACTTGCTTAGTATCCCTTGCAGTCCTGCATCCAAGTTATTTATGAAGATGTTGAAGAGCACCGGGCCTAAGATGGAGCCCTGTGGATCCCCACTAGTGACAGGTCACCACTCTTACGTTACTCCATTCACCTGTACCACTCCTTAGCTGTATGGTTTGCTGTAGCAGTCTTTCCTTGTGTCTGCTGACACGAGGGACAGGCATGAGGTGCATTTACACAGTCCCCCAGCAGCAGGAGCAGGGCTTCTCTCTCCAGCCTGTGCTCCATGCTCTTTTGTCAGCAGCCTGCCTGGGCTCATTCCTTTGCTGGTAATGAACTATTTGCATCATTCTTCTGTGTGTTTTAATGTGAACTGTGCTTGGCAGTGCCTGTGGCCAGAGAAATGTAACAGGGCCAAAACAGCTCACACACAATTTCGAACCTGAACTGTGACAGAAGACAGAGAATGTTTCCCTGCAATGGATGGCCAAGTTGGGTAAAGTGAAATATTGGAACAATTATTAGAAATTTGTATTTTCTGGACAGATTGTGGCTCCATTTTGGCTTGCCTAAGGGAGAGTAATATCTGAAGATGGATGGAAGGTGCCAATAACACTGTAAAGGATTTAAACTAGGTAATTCTAATGGTGCATAGAGTTGTTGCATCATAGGAAATTCTCAAAGTGGGAAAGACTTGAATCTGGCCAAAAAAAAACAACCCAGGGAGAAAACTAGTATGTTGAGTCATGAAGCCATGATCACCCTAAGATGAGGCTGCTGTCTAAACACTGAAAGCTGTGTAGGGTTGGGGAAAAAAAAAAAAAGGAGGAAGTCCTGGAGCTGAATACATGTGTCTCTAGCCCTAGAAAATACTTTGTCATTCTCCAAACTGAAGTAGGTAATTTAAATCTTTACTTCTCTATAACATTAATCTACTGCTAAGAGTGCTTTTCAAGGAAAGCATAGGCCTTTGTATCCAAGGGGGGGTGAAGCATAGGTAGAAGAACTAGTCTAGTTTCATGTTGCCCACCACTCTTGTAGAAGATCAAGGGTATTTCAGAATGAGAAGTTTTCCTTTAACAACCAGCACAGGTCAGCATGGAACCTAATAAGGTGGAGCATCACTTCTGAAGAGATGTTTTCCAGTGACAAGCGTGAACTATACTGTCTTTGACATTTAGCAAAACAGTGAGAACTGTTCCTGACCTCTGAAACTCGTCTTACCAGTTTGTGGATGAAAGTCATCAAAACGTGCTGAAGTCAATAAAATCAATGGAATAATCATAATAACATTAAGAAGTTCTCTTGAGCCTGCAATATTTTGAAAAGCTGAACATATTTTTTCACTAATTATAGTCATATTTCACTTTAGTAACTGACATGGCTGACCTGTTAAAATATGTATGTATGCAGTTACTTAGTAAGGGTGATAATATTTTACTAGAATCTCGGGTTTGTTGATATAAGTAAAACCTAATTTTTGAGACTTGTGTAAAATATATTTTAGCCTATTATTGTCTTACAATACCAGAAGTGGATGAGGCACTTTCTAGAGTAGAACAAAGTTTTTTCTAGGGAATTTATGAGATCGTATGTTATGGTGTATTAATGATATGGTGTGCAGATGAAGGTTACAGTATCAATAATCTCCCAGATCATATGTAGACCTTGGTACCTTAGCTGAAGGAAGATTTGATTCCATTTGTTGTTCTTGTAGGCCTGAAAGACCCTTTCCTGATGTTTTATTAGATGCTGCTAGTGTGTTACACAGACATGCACATTCAAAGCTGGATCTTGAACTATTTCTCATGTTCTTCTGATGGTGCAACAACATGTTGGACTGAAGGTACAGGAAGAGCAAAACATCTCTTGATCAGAGCTTCACAGCACTCAACTGCAAAGAGTGAGCTCTTGTGAGACTGGATAGCTCCCTGTCAAGACAACAGTTCAGTTAATGCAATTTCAGGGAGTCTGTTGTTTTGCTGATTGTTTTAATTTTGTCAGCCTTTCCTGCAGGAAAAGGGGATGGACCCTTCCAAAGACTGTGACTGGCTGCTCTCATGTGATCCAGTGGAGTGTACAGCAGAGCTTTGCAGACAAGTCAGGTTCCTCATATGTGTGCATGTGCTTTGTGCTTTCTTTGAGCAGCATCAGTATTGTAAGTGTTCATGGTAGATCTGTCAAGACACATTTTTCCCTTTGCAAACAGAGCGCCTCAGGCTGTTCCTACAAGAGAGTAAATCTAGTTTTAAAGCATCTTTTCGAACACTGCCAAAGCTTGCATGGCCTTCTCAGTGTGAAGTTCCTATCACTCAGAGGATGTCAGGGGCACTGCCTCTTCAGCTGGAAGTAATTTAAGCAAGCGAACACGAGATGTGTGCCCAGACTGTGTTGAAACTTTATTTCTATTTTTAAATGACAGCCATTTCTCTCTTTCTGACAGGGCAAGGTCAGAAGTGAGGCCCCTCCTGTGAGTGCATCCTTGGGGGTCTTCATCAGGGCCTGGGAAGTTCTCTCAGGCTGCTGATGGGCTCCTACGGGGTTTTGGGCACCCTGGGCCAAGCTCAGCAGGAGTACAAGGAAGGGCACCACTCACTGAGATCAAAGGAGCAGTGTCAGTTACAGCCTGGCTCCACCTGGCCCATCAGCCAGGAGACCCAGAGGGCAGCTCGTCTTGCCCAATGCTCTCTGAAAAGCAGCTGCTTCTGCTGTAGTTTTAAAAGTGGGATTTTTATCCTCATAAGTCTTTATTCTGTGCTGTATATTATGGAGAATAACAACTGCATTAGTGACAATAGATGTATAGTAAACTAAAAGGAGAATCCCTCTGCAAATTACTACTTCTCCCGTTCCATCCCTTTATACCATTCAGAGCCTGCTAGTCCTGTATTTTAATTTGCTTTCTTCACAATTAAGGGAAAACAAACCTTTGATGATATGTCAGAGTGGCTCTGCAAACAGAACAGCTCTGTCAAATAATCTGCCCCCTGCTTGTGCTGGTGGAGATCCCCTCTTATTTAGCAACACAAAGATGAACATTGTCTTTGCAATACAGATACAACAGTGAAAGATACAAGGCAAAGCATGGCAGGGGAGCCCCCAAATGAAGTGGTTTGGGCTGCGGGTCAGCTAACGTCGTATTCTTCTGGATGAGTGGATGCCCGGGATGGTGTGAGTACTCATGTCCCACTGGTAGCCAGGACCTTATCTGGGGACATGATAGACTCTCTGAATATCGAAATGGTGCAAAAAACTCCAGCAGGATGTTGTGTTGGTGACACATGCACAGAGGAGACCAAAAGGGAGGAACTTGCTGCTGTAAACCTGGAGAATAGCCTTGCTTGGTATGCTTGGTGGCATGTGCAGGTATCTCATGGGCTGGAATGCAGCAGAGCATTTGCCAGGTGTGTGCAACATGCAAGACCTGTTGGAATATGCATCTTGTTTGTTTGGAACACAGAATGTGAAAAAGCCTGCAAAATCCCTCCCAGATTGTTTGGAGAGCCTACTAATAACTTCCTTTACTCTCAGAAATTCTACATTTCCTCTTCCTGGGTAATTTTTACCCATGTATCAGCTGTGGGAGAAGAGGTGTCAAAGTTAACCACGAGGGAAAGTACAAGGTGACCTCAATACTACTTACAGACAGCACTGGCCATGGGCATGTGGAGGAGATGGTTTATCCTACTGGGAGCATTCCACAGTCCATCCCATGGTGATGAGACCTGGTAGAGTGGAAACGCTTTGCTTTTGCATTAGGGTTTCTCATTTCCAACTCCCTTGCTGACGAAACAGGTGGAAAAATGTTCGAATCCTGATCCTGACATGATATCCCAGTCATGATGAGGGACCTTTGCTGTGGTTTCTGCTTATACAAAGGGGCTTGAGCCACCCACTTTTACATATATTTTAAACATCCCTTTTTCTTTGAGATTTTTACTCTGCTACCTTTTCCGACTTTACGGTTTTGAATAAGAAGTTGTGAAGAAATCATTCAGAGGAGGGTTGACAGAAATGCCCAACCTATTTTAGTGCATGAATAGCTGATAAATAGAATGGAGTTCTTACCAAATAGCCCTGCATTCATGCTGCTATTTCAGACCAGGCTTTGTAGAAATAAACATCCAGTGGAGGTGTCTCTAATGAATCATATTTATTTCTGAATGAGAAATCTGTCTCAAGAACTGATTTCTACTGTGACTACATGAAAACCAATACTGCAATGATGGCCTTTAAATTACAGTGTGTGCTGAGGCAGACCTGCTAATAAGGTGGATTTTCTGTAGACTGAAATTTCCCTTTTTACTGGCTTTATGCTGTGCCTGTGTCCTTGCCCATCTTAAGCAGCAGGCTCCAGGGGCTGTTCTGAAAGCTTCATTAAAAAATGCTTTATGAAAGCCCTCTGATCTCAGCAGCAGGCAAGAGACCACAGCTGTATAACTTTGCCATTTGTACAGAGCAGGGGTAAGACTTCTCCCTAATGTCCATTCCCTTTAATGCTTTAAATAGCTCTCCTCAACACACGGCAATGAAAATGGCTTACTGACATGTTTCCCTTAGCCCTGTGGCTATAAAGTCTGTTCTCTAAAGACAAATAGATGTAGAAACCATTTGGCTTAAACTCCCTTAAGCAAGTGAATAAAATTAATCAGCTGTCTTTTAACTCTGATTCATTTTTCCTTTAATTCAATTTACAAAAATGTGCAGGCAGAGTTTGAGCCTCTGGGTATATTAAAATTAATAAAACACAATTAAGCAAATGTTATTATGTTGCCAGAAACAAAAGGAATGCCCCTGAGTATAAAGCTTCCACTTGTTGTAATAAATATGCAGATACAAGACCTATATCTGCAACCCAGTGTTTAAGCTGTCTTAAAAACCTGAAATACCACTTTGGTTAATACAGAGAAGATAGGAGAAGGCTGAAAGCACACCCAGGAATAGTTTCTTGAAGGGGAGAACTGAGAGAAGCAGGTAGGAAATTTTGCCTTTTGTAGGCAAGTTTAAAGGTTTGGTCTTGACTGATAAATATGGGATGGAGAATGTTAGACTGAGATCTTTGAAAATGATCACATTTTCTCATTGCTTCTAGAGTGTGGCACAATCAAAACTCCGTTCCCAGCAAGAATAGAGGAATAAAAACTAATGAAGTAAGAAAACAGGCATATTAATAATCAAAAAGGAAAATGGATTTTTTGTGTGTGTGAAAACTGACCACCTAATGTAATCAAAATATATAAATGCATATATATATATATATATATATATATATATATATGAATTCTGCATGCTTTGGAAG
>VXBA01001336.1:11851-112185 GCA_013399895.1 Serilophus lunatus
CAAGGCTGGCACTATGCTAGCGATAGGGGCGGCAGTGGCGCTGAGGCGCTCCCTGAGGTGCTGCAGCCATGAAAGCAAAGATGGCGGGCGGGACCAAAACTCGTGATTTCCTTGATGGGAAAACTCGTGATTTCCTCGACCGGAACCAAGGCGGGGCCCAGCCTGCTGGACCAATGGGGAGAGAGCTTGGCCAGGAAGAGGGCAACGAGATCCACGCGAGAAGGAGAAGGCTTAAAAGCCGAGGCAACGGCCCCACCCCGGGCTCTTCTCCGGCTGCTCCGAGGGGAGCCACACAGCTCCTCTTTCGTGCTCACAGGCCTCCACGGTGTAGTTTCCACCCATTTCTCTCGGCAAGCAAGTAACCCCTTTTGGGGAGGTGGTGGGAAGGAGTTGTTTACATTTCTTTTTGTGTTTTTCTGAGAGACTGAAGAGCCGGGAAGTGCTTCCAGGAGAGAGGGAAGGGAGAGAGACCGCTTTTCCTACCCTTCCCCACTGCTTTTTCAGCTAGCCATCTAGCTGAAAGCGCAGTTCCCTTTGTCCTTTTTCCCTTTTGCGTTTTTTTTTCCCTGCGTGTTGGGTGTTCCTCTGTGTAATTCTGGGGTCCCTGGGGGTTATCCCTACTTCCCTAATTTAAACCTCCTGTAATAAACTGTTCACCTGCTGCAAACTCTATTCTGTTTTCCATCACCTTTATTGAACCTGCCCCCTAGATGATAAAAGTGGTCCTAAACCACCACACGTATATATAAGAAAGTTAATTTCTCATGATAATGCAGGCTTTGCAGCTGCAAAGTAAGTGTGCACATGCTGTGTAGGATCTAGAAAGACCCTGATTTATTAAACTTGACAGTGAAATCCATTCATAATCATACCAATAGCAAGACTTTATATAGTGACACCTCTCTTCAAAGTACTGAATTAATTGTTGTCAGGTAACTGTTAAAAACATCAACAAAATGTTATCATCAGGTCAACAGCATTAAAGTAGTTTCTTTGACATTCTGTTCTAAATACACTACTAAAGGAGCATATATTTCAAAAGACTGGGGTTCACAGCTTGTGTTGAGCAAGAAATCTTTTCCCTGTGTTTTGACCCCAGGTACTATGGGTCTCTATTATTTATTCCTTTCTTGGACTCTTTTCCTCATTACTTCCAGCTCTACAAAGTTAGGATAAACATTTATGCTAATCAACTGGAAGACTCTGAGCCCTTTTATTGTTTCATCAAGAAAAAAGTGATTAATTGCTCATGAGGATGGACTAGGAACATTGTTTTTCCAGGATGCAATCCCTAACAATTTTCAATTATGATTCTTCAATGAGTTTGTCCTCTGGGGAAACCAAAATCTGTTTGAAAGAGACATGGTGCATTTTCCCTTATTATCAATGTGTGTCAAGCTGTAGGGCTTATGGGTGCTCCTGCCTGTAGCCAACACTGCCACGGGCAGCCGAGGGCTGTCATGGTCTCCCGGTGCTTCATTGGACTGAGGTGGGAGGGATGTGTCCCTTCTACAAAGAAGCAATGCCTGTTATCTAGAGGATGAACTGTCCGGAGTGGATGTAAAATCTGACCATAATGCTGTTGGTTGGCGCATATTCCATTGCCTGACCAAGTGGGACTGCAGGGCTGGAGACAAGAGCCCATGCAGAGTCGTCTTGTCTCCAGCCCCACATTTGCCCTTTACTGAGATGAAATAGGACCTCAGCACAAAGAGAGGGTCCATTTCTCATGGGCAGCTTTGGCCTTTGCTAGCTTCTGGTTCTCTTCTGATGTAAGTTTCTGTAGAGGTGCCAGAGGTCAGGACTGATGAGTGACATGAACAGCATCAGCAAAAAAGAGAGGTGAACCCAGAGTAGGACAGGAAAAGAAAGAGAAAAGTCATCTGGATTCTCCAATGCCTGGAGAAGTAATGACAGAGCTAGAGCTATCTTTGCTGACATGGATTGGGAGAGTGTGTTTAGTCAACATTCAGGGCAAGAGGGGGTATAATAATATGGAGAAATAATCCAAAATAAATAAGAAGCAGTTCAGTAAAGTATATGAGCTCTATATGGAAAGTCTGAGCAATGGTGGAGTTGTTTATCTGACAGCAGATTGATATATGAGAGCCACTTCCAAGTATAGCAGAAGTTGCTAAAAGATTGTGTATTGTTCTTTATGTCTGCTCCATTACAACAAGTGGGATTGGAACAAGGCAAGATTTTTGTGAGATGAAGCTCTTTACTGTGAGGGTGGTGAGGCACCGAACAGTTTGCCCAAAGGAGCTGTGGATGCCCCATTTTTAGGTGTCCAAGGGCAGGCTGGATGGGGCTTTGTGCAACCTGGTCTAGTGGAAGATATCTCTGCCTGCGGCTGGGGGAGGTTGGAACTGGATGAGCTTTAAGTTCCTTCCCAACACAAACTATTCTATTCTATTCTATTCTATTCTATTCTATTCTATTCTATTCTATTCTATTCTATTCTATTCTATTCTATTCTATTCTATTCTATTCTATTCTATTCTATTCTATTCTATTCTATTCTATTCTATTCTATTCTATTCTATTCTATTCTATTCTATTCTATTCTATTCTATTCTATTCTATTCTATTCTATTCTATTCTATTCTATTCTATTCTATTCTATTCTATTCTATTCTATTCTATTCTATTCTATTCTATTCTATTCTATTCTATTCTATTCTATTCTATTCTATTCTATTCTATTCTATTCTATTCTATTCTATTCTATTCTATTCTATTCTATTCTATTCTATTCTATTCTATTCTATTCTATTCTATTCTATTCTATTCTATTCTATTCTATTCTATTCTATTCTATTCTATTCTATTCTATTCTATTCTATTCTATTCTATTCTATTCTATTCTATTCTATTCTATTCTATTCTATTCTATTCTATTCTATTCTATTCTATTCTATTCTATTCTATTCTATTCTATTCTATTCTATTCTATTCTATTCTATTCTATTCTATTCTATTCTATTCTATTCTATTCTATTCTATTCTATTCTATTCTATTCTATTCTATTCTATTCTATTCTATTCTATTCTATTCTATTCTATTCTCCCATATTTTCTACTTGTTGGGAGAGCCAGGCAACTGAGCAGAGTGCCAAGGAAGGTTGTCTACTGCTTAGGTTTGGAGGTTTGGGGAAACAGGCAAAGTGTTAATGGAAGTGTTAAGGAATGGTTTATGTATAATTTATCCTGATCTAATACTTAGTGATGGACTAAATGACTTCTTGAGCCCATTCCAAACCTATTTGCTGAGATTTCTACCTTGTGTAAACTCCAGTGTAGGTCCGACCTAGCTGGAATGTTTCTGCTGTAAAACAAAACAAAAGGCTTACAGATGTGAATAGCAAATTAAGCACTGCAAATTGAATCTCTAAGTAATTTTGCTTGGTCTTTTCACATTTTATTTATACTACATGAATGTTATTTTAGTTCACTGTCTATAAATAACAAGTTGAGAATTGCCGTCCTTAATTGAAACCATCTCTATTTGTCTATGAGAGAGATTACCATTTTTAACAGACTCTTTGTGATCTACTGGGGTTATTGGAGGATTTCTTTGCTTTGTTGCTAGGCAGCTTCTTTCATGCCAGCAGACAGACACTGCTGGGTATGTCATGGCTAATTTAAAAAATCTCTATATCTTGGAGCATAAAGTAGCCCAAATTTTCAGAGCTTACTGCTTAAGATAAGGTCATTTCTACTGTTATGAGGACTGATGAGACAAAATAATAGCAAATGTGCTATGTTCTAAAATAATTTGTATTTCAGAGTCAGTCCCCTGAATCCATAGGGTGAATGAAGTAGCAAATATCAAAATATAATTTATTTGTGAGAAAAGAGCATTGACCTGAACTATTCTGACAGGAGCTTTGTTCAAGCAATTGCAAAGATTCAGGTAGCACATTTAAATATAAGAATAATAAATACAAGAATAATTATCATGGAAGAATCCCAAATTTTTAAAGATGTGTAAATTATTTCATTTTTACTGTGCCATTTGCTTTTAAAAACCTGTTCCAAGTTATTACCAACTCCACAACGCCCGTATTTTTTGAAGATTAGCCAGCAGACTAGGTAAAAGTGCCTCTGCAGAACAAGCTGAGAAGGTTTTATAGCAAGATAGATTAGTGCTAGGTGCTAAGCAAGAGCAGAAGTGGCAGCTGTGTCTAGGCAGTCCCTGGGCAGGGGAGGTACAGGATGCTGCTGGCTACCTGCAGCCCTGGCACTGAGCATCTCCGGAAAACATCTTGTGCAGGAAGACAAGGTGTCATGGTTCAATAGGTTTAAAGCCTTGGGTAGCTTCTTTTCGGGTGACTTACACAGGGTGCCAGTGCAAATATTAGTCTTTGTATGAGTTAAAAGTGCACAGGATCAGTTACGATTGCTTTGACCTCCATTCAGCTTCAAAAGAGCATCAGAAACTTCTCAATTCTGCAAAGAGAAATACAGGTCAAAGAATAAATCCTCAGTTAATCTCTTAGGGAAAAATTAATGAATGGCAGGCTGAGGTACAGAGATTATGGAAGATGAGGACACCTGATACAGATACAGAGATTTATTGGAGGGAATTGATTTAATAGGTGCTTGGATTTTCTTTTTCTTTGGAGGGATTGCTCTTAATCTGGATCTACTTCAAGGAAATGAATGGACTGAAAGAAGCTTTAAACTGCTTCTGCATCTAGGCGAGAATTAGATTTGTAGGGATCTTTGTGGAAACTTTTGAACTCTTTACAGATGTGTCTTACATAAGGTAGGTGAATAGTCTTACAGGGAAATTTTGAACTGACAACAGAAGCTGCCACCTTCTTCTCTACTTTAAAACCTTATTTAACTAGTTGCTTTTTCTGTGCCCTAGCCCTTCCTCCCTATGTATATTTCTTTTACCTGTTCATGGAAAACACAGTTTGAAGGAGACACTGGGGTTTATCCGAATTGTGTGGCAGTTGGTTTTTGTGTGGGTCAGGACTGGTGACCTTTTCTCCTTGATAAAGGTGGATATTTTTACTGTTGTGTCTGCCACTGACTTCTGCAACTAGGGTGGAGGAATTTGCTCTAGAAGCCCACTGAATAATTTAGAAGCCATTGCATTCTGTAGGAGTGGGATGCTCTGACAGCACTTTCAGGATTTAATATAAAATGGCTGTGGTGCCTATGGCCCTCCCTGGGCCCTCCTAGGTCCCCTCACCCTGCCTTTGCAAACTGTGGTAGCAATGCAGGAGCTGGCAGTACCAGGGATGGGGACAAAGGAGAAGTTCATTCAGAAACCTGAGCTCTGCTAGGGGGAAGTTTGGGGTATTTTGTGTGCCACACAAGACCGCATCACATATTCATGGTGCAGAAAGGAAGGACAGATGGAGTAGAAAAGCATTCTGGTTCAAGATTTTGTATGTCTGTTGGATTGTTAGAAGTGCCAAGCATAAAAGTTCCAATTGCCATGAGGAGACTGTACTTACAGCCACTATTTTTAACATCTGAGGAAAACGTACTCTTGTCACGGCATATTCCATCTTCTGCATTCCTACATATTTCATCTGCCTTCACCAATGTAGGTAATCTCCTTAGTGTTTGTGTTATTTATTCCTTTGAATTCTACTTAAAATGGCACCTATTGTTACTTTTCAGTATTCTTCCTCTCCTTCTCAAATACTGCTTCTTTCTTTCTTTCTTGTTCCTACAAAGAAAAGCAAACAACCCCATATTGTGCTGAGATTATTGACTCTGGGTTCCCACAAAACTCCTTTCTCAGCAATGAGATGGAGACTTGGGACCTGGAAGCTGGTTTCTTGACATGCCATCACTAAGGACCTAGGGATTTTTCATGCAGAATGAATTTAAAAAATAAAATTATAAATCCTGCTAGTATTAAATTACTGCAGAAAGTGCTCCGAAGTTTATTTTAGGGCAGTCTCTGAAGATCTAAATCTCCTGACAGGGATCTTTCACATCCACTTAGCAGGCCAGTTTGTGATAATATGGCACTGCAGTGACTGTCCTCCATGTGCTCAACGCTGCACACTGTGCACTTACCTTCATGCGTTTCTGAAGGAGAGTTGGGTGGAACTGACTTTTTCTAGTCTCTGAGGACAGACCCCATAAATACTGCTGACCTCAGCAGTGCTGTAGGCAGTGCTGGAACTGCCCTGGCAGCGCTTTTGGCATGTGGAGGAGGATGAGGTACATGATTTTGCCTAATTCTGTGACTGCAATGGATCCAGCACTGTAACCCGGTTACTTGAAGGGGTGTCTGATGTCCTTAAAATCTCAGTAAGAGGCAAAAAGTAACCTGATTATGTTAGGACACAATTTAATTACAAGAGGAATGCTGTCCAAAATCAAAGATTGACAATTCTCAATATGTTTATTTAAAGGTCTGTTTTAACTTTCACTCTGTAGTGAAGGATGGGTTTAATTAACTCCTTGATTTCTTGTGTCAAAAGAAATTAGATTTTCTTAAACGCTATGGGAAAAAAGGCTACAATTTGATACACCCCTAGAGTAGTAAATTATTCGTATGAATTTCATTTTTATCAAAAGAGAGGTTTTTAGGCTCGTTCAGCAAGAGGGTGGTCTGGATGACCCCTCTCAGTGATAGCCCCAGGAATATCCTTGGGTTTGATCCTTGGTGGTTTGTGAGGCAATGGCACGACAAATGCGTGCCCACCAGCCATCACGGCAAGTGAGCTTTCAAAAATTGTTCTGTAATGTTTCTTTGCAATGCTATGTTCAAAAGCAAACATTAGAACTAAGTTTTCTATAATTACACAAGTTTATGGAGCTGTCATCACCATGTCAAGACAGCTAAGAAATTAGAGTTTGGTTTTTATTTCTAAAAAATATAAAATGTCTATTAAGGAGAATGTTGTTCTTCAAAGACTTAAAAGGAAACAGAACACAGCCAGCGTAGAATGGGCTGGCAGCTGTTTTAATGTCCTGATTTATATTTAATTAATTACTGATAAGAATAAATAGACTCTGTCCATATTTTCTATGAGCTAAATACATTTCTCTGCCTAAATTATACTTTTGCAAATATACAGACGGAATATATTAATTACAGCTTTGTCTCGTTATAACTCGTGAAGAAGTCTGCTCATTTTTCTGCATTGAAGCACGACTGAAAAACTTCAATGACTGTTGTTCTGTCATAAAATGGGAGCTCATTTCTTCTTATTATTATTTATAATAATACTGTAATTTTTATTATATATATTTATTTTCTATTATATATTTATATATTTATTACTCCACCTGTATTTGCACTTAGTGATAGCACCAGTAGGAGGGTGAATGCTAGAGATAATAAATAATTATCCAAAGAACTGCTTATTTTATGTATTTTTTAAAAATGCTTTTGTCACATCAACGAACACTTTGATGAGGATCTTTTTTATCAATTTTCTTTTTTTAAAAATTTTGCTGAAAGGATAATATATATATAATATATATAATATATATATAATATATAATATTATATTTTGCTCAGTATTGAAAAAGTGTGTGGAAAAGTGACAGGGATTTTTTTCTGTTGTACGTTCTTTCCCCACTTCTAGCCTGTTTCTTGCTGCTATGTGCTTCTGCCTGCCTCTGGGATGGAGGATGCCATGAAAGACAGTTTTGGAGATCCTGATACTACTCTATTTCAACCCAAACCCAAAGGCTGCAGGGTCACAGCCACAACATATCTCATCCACTGTCCTCTTGTGGCCTTCATACCTACTGTCCTCCCTGCCCAGCAGCTCTGCATGGCCCTGATACACTGCTGAGAAGGACAAGGCTTTTACTCCACAGAGAGAAGAGCAGAAGGTCCCCTCTGGGTCTGCTCCTTCCCCACTGCCCTCACAAATGAGGCTGTGCTCATTGGGGCAGGAAGGGAGGAGGTGCTGCAGATGGGCAGGCGTTGGGCTGACGTCACTGATGCTGCAGGAGCAGTGGTACCTCATAATTCTGTGCAGCTTGATATTACATCTTCATGGAGTCTTAGTTTTGCCATGGTTCCTTTCATAAGCCCTGCCGTTAATTCCCACACCAAGTGATGTGAAGGAGGATGGGTTTCACAGCCACACAGCTCAGTTCTCAGAAATGTGAGTGCACAATACCACAGCAGACAGTTTATAGTGATGCTAGCAGTGAATCATAGAATAGTAACGGTTGGAAGGGACTTTTAGGATCATCCAGCCCAAGTGTCCACTCAGCACTACCACTGTATCCCCTAAAACATTAAACCATATCACTCTATGCCAGATTTAGACACCTCTTAAACACCTCTACAGATGGTGATTCCACCACTTCCCTAGACAACCTATTCTAACATCTGACCACCCTCACAGTGAAATTTTTTTTCCTAATATCTAATCGGAATGTCCCGTCTCAGACTAAGGCCATTTCCTCTAGTCGACTCAGGCATAAGAGACTGACCCTCACCTCATTACAACTTCCTTTCAGGCAGATGTAGAGAGCAATGAGGTCCTCCCTGAGCCTCCTCTTCTCAAGACTAAACAAATCCAACTCCCTCAGCTGCTCCTCATAATCTTTCCAATTATTTATCTTGCTGCTTTTTCTCACTATGTGACATCATGCTCTGTGGAGTTGTCTGACTAAAAAAGAGACTAATGTGCTGCCAGAAATTGTTGTTTTCATGAAAGGGAGAGACCTGTAGGGATGCTTTAGCAGAAAAGCAGCCAAGCAGTAGAGCAGAAGAGGAGGGCAGAAGGGAATGGAATTGAAGAGAGGAGCTGAGAAAAGAAGCTACAGAGAAATACTTCTAGCACTGTAGAAGTCATGGATTGTTTCTGTTGCTGCAAACTGCAGTGATGCTAACATGCTGCTTCAATGCTCAAAGAAAGTGTGGCTATGAACCACAGACTTAGAATTTGCTAATATTGTAGTCAAGGGCTCAAACATAATTCCTGTAAGCAGAGCTCCTTAAAAGAAAGTAATTCAAGTGAGGGAATGACAGAGCTTAAAGTAACGTGTAACTAGAAGAAGATATTTTAAGAAAGTGCTTAATTAAAGGACTACTCTTTATAGTGAAAAAAGGGCATTTTTCCAGCACAAAAGTATGTTTGAAAATGTGTCAATAGGAGTCAGTTACAGCACTGGAGCATGTTCCCATTTCCTTAACTTGGTCAGGAGAGTGATTCAAAAAAGGCATCTGAGTAAGTGGAAGAATACACTTTGCATTTTTGTGGGAGACCCTGTGCAGCCTCACCTATTCCCACCATATACTGGTGTGCTTATTGTGTGCCTCATGCCCAGGGCCATGGAGAATGGCCTGTGAGCAATGCCTGCCACTCTAGGGCCCAGCCTCTCCTTTCCTGCATTAAATTTTTTGCAAGTTTACTAGAGTTAGCTTTTCAAAATAACCCCTGAAATTTCAGCTGCTAGATGTCAGACAAGATAATCTAATTTTTCAGAAATGCAGATCCTCTGTGCCTGTGATTTGCAATGCCATGAAGTGCCATGAAATCTGCAGTGTTCATTGAATTGAAATCCAGCTGAAGTCTGGGGTTTTGGATAGATTTCATAGCCTTGGAGGCTAATATCAATCTTTTAATATTGATTCCCAGAATTGCAGCCATTTACTTAAAAAAAAAAGTCTCACACCAAAACCCCAACTTCATCAGAAATAATCATAATTTTCTCTGTGCTTCAGCTGCTTCCCCAGTACCACAGTCCCAGTATCAGAATCTGCTTTGGGTTTCTGTTACATCTTTATTTGTCGATGTTTGTTTGCTTCTTCCCAGTACTTAGGAGAGAAAGTGCCTTGTAAACAATGAGAGCAGTAACAGTGGAGTTATTTGCTGTTCAAGTATCCCAAAACATTCTGTCAAACAACAAGGAGGAAATAATTTAATTACCCACTCAAACCAATTGTTGCAACCTACCAGAAGATTATTTGTCTCTCATTAAGTAGAATCTCTTTCTAATGGGTCTTGTTACTGGATACCATTAGACAGAAATTGGCACTGAGGTCCCAGATTGTGTTTAACCGATACTTCACATCCCTGTGTCCTGAGTTGTGTTTGATCTGAGTAATGAGATGCTCCTGGACTAAACTTCTTGGTGCAGTTTCAGTGGAATATTGTTTTCCTTATGTCTAACCCTGATTTATCACAAAGTGTCAGGGATGCTGCAGTTCCTTGATGTTCACTGGCAGGATGAATGTGGTGGGAGGGCGACAGGTTTCTCATCTAGTAAGGCCTAATGTAATTATATGAATTTTAAAAAAGCAGATTACAGCATGTTAATTAAAAAACCCCCATGTATGATCCTTAGCTTCCTATAAGAAGAGAGCAATAGGAAATGTGCTAAGATGACAGATACTTTTTCAACAAGTAAATAAACTGATTAAAGTAGGTCACTTATGTAAGGAAGGAATTAGACACTGGAAGCACTTTTTTTCTAATTGTGAGTTGTGTAATGATATGTAATGAGTGCTGCAGCTAGATATAGAAGCATAGCTAGAAGTATCTAATAATTGTTTCATATACAGTTACCATGGAGACTTGTCTATGAGTCTTAATTTGGTGTGATTGGTATATGAATTTTAAGATTTTATAGAGGCTTGCTTGGACACAGGCAGGGCTGAGGACTTGCCTGGGGCCAAAGTATATGGGATGCTGAGCCTATGGATCCAGGTCAGTGAGGGACCTGAACAGGCAAGTGGCATGACTCAGGCAGGGACCAGGGCTGAGTGCCTGAGCTGAGTAGCTTCCAGATGAGGGAGTCGAATTCCCAAGAGGATTCATTGCAGCCCCTTATCATGCGACTCTTTCCCCAAGGCTGATCCCAGGTTACAGATGCACCACATCAGAGCTCTCCATGACCACAGAGAGCCAAACCCCATTTTGGGCAATGCACATGTCTGCAGAGTCTCTGATGTTGCTTAGGCAAGATCTGTCAGAAGACACCCTTACAGCCATAGGCTTTTAAATTCTCATGCTCTGCTTGAGTGAAAGCTGGCCATCCTGCCCGTTTCTCTCTGGGAAAAAAGATGCCATATACAAACTGAAAATACAAAACTAAAATAAAACCTGAGATTTGGGGACAGGCAACTGATGAGTTTCCTGTTGGAAGAAAGGGACCAGGGATGGATCTGGAGGTTGCTGGATTTCATGGGAGGGAAAGATCTGGATTGAAAGGGAGAAGAAAAGGAGGAAAAACCACCAACAGGAAAGGTGTAATTAAACTGACTGCCAAGGAAGAAGGCAGTGAGTCCTTGGGGGATTTGCCTGCAGCTCCTGAACTATTGAAGTGGTGAGGGATGGCACTTCCAGGACAGGTCCAAGTAAGTCTGGTCTCTGCACACCTGTATAGTCTTCAAACAGAAGCAGTGTTCTGTGGCTGCATCCAAGAGCTGTGTGACAGTCCTATCCCACAGGCTTGTGGAGGAGATGAATCACTGATTTGGTGGGCTGCCTGTGTGGTGATTGTGCTGTCCAGAGGTGTTGCTGCCACACCTGGGATTGTCATTGAAGATGGGCTGAGAGTCTTTGGAAAAGTTTGAGAAGTAAATAGTCTGTCTTCAGGCAGCACAAAGGGCCTTCCTGAAAGAAAAGGCACAAATTGTTTCAAGACCTGAGCATTTTGGCAAATAATGGACTTACTATTTTGGACCTGCTGCCTTCCACCCCACCTCAACAAAGAACTAAGAGCCTACCAGCTGGAAAAGGTAATTCCTTTCCATTTTTTCACCCAACTATTTATTATTGGAAGGAAAACCCGAAAGAACATTTTGGACTGATTTGAACTACTTTACTCCATCAAAAATTAAATTCTTTTTTCCATTTTAAATAACTTACTTCCATGCCATAATTTAGAAGTAAATTTTAGAGTGAAAATTGTAATTTTGAATGAAGTTAGGTCAGCACTATAATTAATAAAATGAGACATTACTTCCAAGAAATGCTGAAATTATGTGTTCTGATAGTTAGCCTCTTGGGGTGAGTGAGTCTCAGTTTTTTCTCTCCTACTCTTATTTCCCTATGCAGTTGCATTTATTGAAATCTTTCTACGTGCTCTAATTGTACTGTAGCACATCTGTCTTTTGAATGCCCAAATAGTGGAATGCTGCAGATATCATATGACAAAGGTATCTTTGTTTCTCATTTGTTACTGACTACAGAGGACAAAACCAACAGAAATCCCTAAAACTAGGCAGGTTTGTTTCTTGCTCATGGCGATGCTGTATAGTTACACTGTAACTGTTGCTTACACTGTATCAAAATTTGAATATTTGAATTTTTAGAAGTCTGCTTTGATCTCTGTCTTTAACAGAGAAGGCAAAAAAACAAAAATCAAGTGAAGTTGATACAATTAATCTAAAAGTCCATAAAGCAGCAGTGGAGAACCATAGCAATTATTTTCCAAGTAAAAGTGGAGATAATTTAGAAGTAGGGCAGTGCCATAGTACTTCGGCACTGTACACAAAAACTAGAAAAAATAAATAAACAAATCCATCAAAACAGTAAGAAACATGATGAAAGATTGTATGGCTTGCTAGGAGATATTTTTCATTAACAAAAGCAGTTGTCCATCCACATTAGACTTGATCATTTATCAACAGGAAAGAATGGATTTATAGTAGAGTTCCATGAGTTTCATAATCTGAGGTTAATTGCTTAATCTCTCTGTCCTGTGTATTCACTTTGTGCTCAAGAGAGATTGCATTAAAAATTTATAATGTCACTGATAGTGATAATATTTACCTGCTTTGAAGAAATGCTTTAGAACTGGATTGACCGTTTTGTAAATAGATTTGAGACTATTGAGGAAAAGTTATTATGATTAGCTCTGATAAACTCACATTGTCTTTAAGAAATCTTAAGCCTTCATTTTTGAGGACGTTTTTTCCTAGGGAAGATTAAGATGGACATTTTTAATCCTTAGTCGTAATTCATGAATGTCTCCTAAATATTGTTATTTGCACTATGATGTTGTTATCTGCTTCCCACCTTTAAAATGACTTCAAAAAAGGCCTCAAAACATGAGCTAGGTTAATGGTGACCAGAAATGATGTGAATTCATTGCGGTAAATTTATCAGATCCACAAAAAGCATATTTAGAATGAATACACAATGCTAGTAAATATGCTGCAATGGGAAGAGCAGATGTAGCAGTGGTAGAGGAACATTTAGATACCTTACAGATGTAGACCACTATACTACTGAGACCTTCTCAAACATTTCTGGATAAAGGTCAGCCAAAAGTGGTGATGAAGAATGATGAGAGAGACCAAAAGAAGGTAAACACTATTTTAAGACTTTTGGAAAAAAAAAGATTGCTGCATGAGGACCACGGGAAAAAAGGAATACTGCAAGCCTCAAGGAGTTGGATACCTTGCTTGAAGGCTGCTTCAGAGTGGGCAGGGAGGTACTGATCCAGTTGGTATCTTTGGCTGTAGTCATGTAATTGTGGACATGGAGTGAGTGCACATCTTTAATCGGAGGGTGAAAGAGACTGGGGCAGAATAAAAACTCCGTAAAATTAGCCAAAAAAAAAAATCCACTTAAAACCAGTCTTGGAAAAGGAAGCCCTGAAAATATGTCAGGCAGCATCCACTCCATGGAAACAATTGTGTTATAAAGTACAGTCTGATGATCAATGCGGGATCTTCCATGATTCCAAAGAACTTTATCTTCCAAGAGGATAATGAAGAAGAATGATCTTCAAAAGTCATGTTGATATGGTCTCCGGTGCACTCTCCGGTGCGGTCTCCGGTGCAAGACAAATATTGAGAGAGGCAATGGGAAAGGTAAGGAAAAACGCTGTGAGAAGCAACAGAGTCAGCTCTAAAATTACCAGAGCAGGTTCTACAATGAGCAAGCATATGGTTTTGGGGCTGGTTTTTTTTGGCAGCATGGGGAAGACAGCTGTCACTCTGGGCATGCTGAGAAGCACGTGCTGCCCTTCTGTCCTGCACTGGCAGCAGCAGAACCATCAGTGGGTTCTGCAGCAATGCTCTCTGCAGCTGCCCAATTGGACAATGGGTGACCAAAAAGAGATAAGGTGCCACACTTGGCACAGCAAGCCACGGCAGCAGCCCTGCTAACTAGCCACAGACAGCACAGGCAGCTGCCTGCACGTGTGTGCATACTGCCAAGGCTTGGCAGCTCATCCCAAACCCAGCGATGCCAGATTGCGGGGATTTGTCAGTCTCTGGAATTTGATTCACTTGTTTAAATTCATCCTTAGGATAAATCCACCAATCTCATCTGGGTTATGTAAGAGCTGAACTTGGCTGGGCATCTGAGGAAATCTCACTTGCAGAAGTAATTCAGACTGGCTTTTATGTGAACAGTCTGTAGTTTCTTGTTGATTGAAAATTGGCTGAGAAATTGTAAACAATGTGTAGTGATTAACAGCACTGAAATAAGCCACAAGGAATGGCCAAAGGGCCTGGAGTTTCATCTTCCTCTGCATCCTTAATCATAATTAAAACCAAACACTTGGAGGATTGTAAAGTCAAATTTCCACACAATAATCAGTAGCTATTGCATTACCCTACTAACAGAATAATAAAAAGATGGGTCAAAAATTAAACAGGATTCATGTCTGAAAACAGTAAACTGACACCTGGGGAAAGGAGTTTAAAATGCTTATTCTGGGAAAGGGAGAAAACTTAAGAATGAGTCATTCAGCAAACACCTCCTTGCAGGGCAACAGAAGTCTGAAAAATGATGTGCTGACAGAAATGCAACATGATTTTGGACCTATATATACACATCACACACACACATAGCTTATATGGAAACAAATACACTTTGTCTGCAGGACTGTGCAAGTGCAAACTTTGCTATACATCACTTGCTATACTGGGCTGTAATTCTCTGCCTTTTCTATCCCACAACAGATAGTGGAGATGGGCCAGGCCTGACTGTGGGCTCTGCACAAACCTTTATGCCAAAGGCACAACGTAGACAGCACAAAGGTATGACTGTAGAAGTCTGGGTGTTGGATGAGAAAATGTATCTGTCTGTAAGCCCATGTACGTTTGGTTTTACAGCCCTACTTGGTCACAGGCGATGTTCTAGTGTATCACTCCATTTCCTAATTTTCTATTGTGATGTGCCCAGAGCTTTGTGAAAGATGCAATAACTGATAATGCAACACTGCTTGGTATTTGCCAGGTGTGTTGTATGAAAGCTGAAGACTGCAGTACTGCAATCCTTAAGCCAGTTGACATTTCCCAGTCAAGAAGGCAGCTTGGACTGGAACAGGAGAACTTGTGTACTACAAAAATGGGAGCTGCAGCGGAGCTGTGCTGCTTGGTGGGTGAGCTGGTGTTTCCTGGCATGTTTTCTGCCATCTAGACTGCGTGTCCCTAGCCACAGGTAAACCATTGCATAATCCTGAGTGAGTTTATTTGAAGAACAACTTGTGAAAGATCAAAATTAAAATGGAAAGTAAAGGGTAAAGGTGGAAGAAATCCAAACGCTCGTTCCTAACACTGGCTGCTGGGAGTGGGTGGAAGCTTGTCCTCTGAGCCATGCTGCTTCGTGATTTCAGTGCCTGCATTTTCTCTCGACATCTGGTACCAGGCTTCTGACTAGATATGGCACTGCGGCACATCCTTCACAAACTTATTATCATCCCCTTTTTCTTCTCCCTCCCTAGTGTGAAATCCTTCTCTATCTTTCCTTGTCATTGCAACAGATGGAAATCCACAACCATGTGCAAACGCTGTCCATGCAGCAGCATAAGGCATGATGCAAATTGTTGATACTTATCCAGCCCCTCTGAGGAGGTTTCAGTTGCTGACTGCTGTTGGCAAAGGAAGGAGAATCATAGAATGGTTTGTGTTGGAAGAGACTTTAAAGATCATCTTATTTCAACTCTCCTGCAGTGGGCAGGGACATCTTTCACTAGATGAGGTTGCTCAGGGCCCCATCCAACCTGGCCTTGACAGACATTGCAGGGATGCTCAGGAGGCTGAAGGATTACACTCTTAAAAGAGATAAGGAGCTGTGAGGAGTTTGTGGAGGTAAAGAACGAGAGGATGGGGAGCAGGAGAGAGTGGGACAGTGAAATGAAGGGATGGATGCAGCTAAGTCAGATTGCCAGAAAGGGCAGGAGAGTTGGTTCAAGCTTTGACTGCAATGAAGCAGGCCTGGGAGGTGGGATGAGATGGGCAGCCTAATGCTATGGGGACAGCAATAGGAGAGTTCTTCAGGACCAAAGGCATGGTCATGCTTTGAGGCTGGGGAGGTTCTACCTTGGCCTCTGCTGGGAGGAAGAGCATATGGAGATGAATATAATTTCCCTTTTCCTGTGTTGAGAGTCCCTTCTTAATGTCCCTGGTGGAGTTCATGGAGGAGGTCCTTCTTGTATACCCCTGGCCAGCTCCTGCAGAAGTGCTGGAAAGTACTTGGCAATGTGCTGCTCTGCTGCAGTCCTGGTGTGCTGCTGCTGTGCTGGCACTGCTGCCTCGCTCCTGCAGAAGCACACCAGTTGAGAGTGCAAACAGCTAAATTGAATCTTAATAAATTAAAAGGAGAATGGCTTTTCAAACATCACAATTATAAAAATGTTGTAAAAGGAGCTTTAATGCTGTGCTTCTGTAATCTCCAGAATGAAACAAAAAAAAAATGCTTTTACACCCATCCATGGAACAGGTTTGATTAGTTGCAACTCTCTTTCTTCTATTTCACTAAATATTATGATTGTCAACAGCAAGAATACAGTTTTTGTTTGATGAAGAGAGAGCCAACTAGTGAGAACCATTTGCTAAATACTGAGACCTAAGAAGATTCATTTCAAGATCTGTGGTACTCATACACTGGAATGAATGTGTTTTGGGTGTAATGAACAGGTATGGTGGAAGACTGCTGAGCTGTGCTGCTGGTGGAGTGTGTGTGTGGCTGATCTCCCTGTGGTGTCCTGGCAATGTGCTGGGCACAGCACCATGGAAAACTGCTGCTCAGGGTATCAGCTGGAAATGGGAGTGCTACAAAAATGCTGTAGCAGGCTCTCTTCATTGGTTGTAAGGCCAGATTTCAGTTTATGCATGTAACATGCACTAGATTATATGAGAATATCATCAGCTAGAAAATAACTGTAAGCAGTCCCAGCTTGTCTTTCCTCATGCAGGGGTCCTTGTCTAAAGTTTCCAATTTACCTATATCACTGAGAAGTTGGTTAAGGGGACTTGCTTTGTCAAGAAAAAAGGCAAACTGTCCCTGATTGAAATAACAAACCTGATGATCTGTGGATCTCAGCTGTGACCTTCTTCCTGGGAAAGAAGTACTGACTTTCTGAACCTCTGTACTCCATAATTGACACTGGAGACAAGGAAGGAGAGGGCTATGCTCTGCCAGCCTCTTTAGGAAGGTTGTGGGAAGTGGTGAAACCTCAGAGATAGCGGAGGAGGTTGTAGGCTGTCCCACCAGTAAGAAGGGATGTGAATGATTTTTTTTTTACTGCATCAGATGTGTTTTGATTGAAGTTGGGAGGAGAAACAGCTGGGACAGCTGACTGCAACTCACCAAAGCATTATTCCATACCATATGACATCATCCTCAGTGTATAACAATAACAAGACTTTTAAGTTTGTTTGTTGTCTTTAAGAATATTGTGTTCCATGAAATGAGCTGCACGAAGCATGGTAGCAGCAGGGAGTTTGTGACTGTATTTCCTCATGATATGATGCTCTCGTGGGTAAAGTTCCTTAAGATTCATGAGCTGGGTTCTTGCATCCTTTCTTTCCCCTTTTCCCTTCTCTGTCACTGCAGCTTATGATCTATTAATATTGCTGACATTACTGGAGCATCTAGTACCTAATAAAAATACAGGTACATTGTCCAGAAATAAAATAAAACCAAAGCAGTCCCATGGGCCGCTGGAATGTTACTTACAGCGGGGCCCTGTAGCACAGTTCCTCTCGGGCAGGTCCTCACTGCCCAGCAGGGGGCCGCAACCTGGAGTGCAAACCTGCATAGGAATTCACACATCTACATGTTTCATTGGCTCCAGATGATCAAGTTGCATTGATAATTTGATGAGGAAGTCAAAGTTTGTAGCAGAAGCAACATGAGAAGATATTACACTTCCAATGTCTTACCTTGGTAGTATAAAAGGCATTTGATCCAGTCAGATTTTTCTTTTTCTTATTAAATTAGGAAAAAAAGCAAAAATACCCTCCTTTACTTTCTCTGCAAGGAAGGTCATTGAAATTACTTGAGACAGAGATATTTTTAACCATATTTTAATTTCATGCTTTTAAGGGTTGTAGTGCAAATTTGAAGGTAATATAAATCATAGAATGACTTCAATGAGCTATTTGGTGACCTTGTGCTCTTCAGAGCTATTGAGTTAATTATGTTTCTGGTGGGTGGCTATATAGTGGAAATGAAGTAGAATATGTTATGGGGGTGAGGGTGCTTGGCTCTTGCAATACAGAAGTGATGGTTTAGGGTTACAGAGAGTGTCTTAGTTGCCTTAGTGATATATTGTCTTAGTGATGGCTTCCTTGGGTTTCTTGCAGTGTTAACAAGAATTTGGATTGGGTCTTCATGAGGGCTGCTGGCTTCAAATCCAACAGTAGGATATGGGCACAGTCACCTTATTTATCCTCTGCTGAATGCTTCTGGTTGCTTCATGTTGTGCTAGGTTTGGCTGGAATAGAGTAAATTTTCTTCATAGTAGCCTGTTTGGGGCTGCATTTTGAATTTGTCCTGAAAACAGTGTTGGTAACACAGGAATGTTTTCATTATTGCTGAGCACTGCTTATAGAGTCAAGGCCTTTTCTGCTTCTCACCCCACCAGTGAGGGGGTTGGAGGTGCTTGAGGAGTTTGGGAAAGGATGCAGCTGGGACAGCTGACCCCAGCTGCCCAAAGGGACATTCCACACTGTATGGTGTTATGCTCAGCATATAAAGATGAGGGAAGAAGGAGAAGGGGGGGACATTCAGGGTGATGGCATTTGTCTTCCCAAGTCACCATTAAATATGATGTAGCCCTCTTTTTCTGGGGATTGCTGAACACTTTCCTGCTCAGAGAAAATGGTGAATGAATGCCTTGTTTTGATTTGATTGTGCATGTGTCTTTTGCTTTCCCTATTAAACTGTCTTTTTCTCAACCTATGAATGTTCTCACTTCTCCTCTTCTGATTCTCTTCCCCATCCCACCAGGAGGAATGAGCAGGCAGTGATGTGGGGCTGAGTTGCTGGCTCCATGATGTATGCTTCTTTTTCAGTTTAGTTCATAAAAACTTCTGCTCATTGTTTTCTTGAATGGCAACTTGATGATGCAATATGCAAAACTGAGAAACCTTGAGTTTATTTTGTCTTTAAGAACTTGTCCAAATCAGTAACCAGCATCTGCCACTTGCTGTGTCTGCCTGAGCAATGGTTACCTGCAACACGGCCTTGCAGGCTCATTCAGGTGCGTGGCCATACCTGGATAATGGACAGATGTTTCAAACAGAAAACAAACTATTTTCCCTGAACTGATTTTCCTTTATGCTAAGGATTTATTAGCCTTTAGTGATGATAGAGAGAAAGGAAACCAGCAGGAATTATCTTTCTTCCTTTTTATTCAGAACATGTCACCATTTTACAATTCTGCTGACAGATGTGATATGCTTAATGGGCTGAGAGACCCCATGGAGAGATGAGAACCATCTGGGGACTGGGGAAACTGGGTATGGAGGCCTGGCCAAGCTCTCTCATAGCTCATGCCCCATACTGAGCTGTACTGTTGTGTTCTATTGCCACACTCCACTGTCCTCTCCCCTTGAAAAAGTAGAAATCAAAGTACAGGTGTTGGCTGTGGAGGATTCATCAGCTTGAACTTCCTTTCATCAAGAGGGACATTGTACTCCTCCTAGCCCAGTGCAAATGACCTGGCATAGCTGAGGTGGATGCTGGTGCCAGAGCTGAAAGAGCCCATTTGTTCACCCTGCAGACTAGATGGCCAAAGCTTGGGAAAAAAATCAATGCTCAGAAAATGGGGTGGTACAACATCAGCCAGTGTCCTTTTCTCCAGTATATCACCTTATGCTGACCTCCAAGTTTATCTCAACTACTGAGAAATCACTGATTTGGAGCACAGGGTCTGGTGTGGGCAGCTGTGCAGAATGCCATGAGCATGGGTTTGTTGGCATGGCAGAGCCAGGAGCAGGGCCCAGGCTGTGGGATGCAGGAGGGTCCCAGCTCCCAGGGAGAAGCAGGAGCAGCATTGGTGCCTGCAGTGTGCTGTAGCTCAGCTTGCTTTGTTTATAAAATATCCAGCTCTTGGCTCTTGCTTACTAAGGACTATTTTTCAAAAGGACTTTGTTTGTTTGTTTTAGCTTTTAATTGACTGCCATTTCTGAGATTATACATGAGTGAAGGAAGAAAAAGCTTAAAAGATATCCCAGGTTCACACTCTATAGCATGAAACTAAAACTGTTTACAAGTGCTTCTTGTTTTGTATTCAGAGCCCGGATCTTTGACTTCCTTTTGGACTACTCTCCACTGGAAATGAGCATTTGCTGCCAAAATAGTCCACCTTTTCCTGAAAGATTTGGTATTAATAGTTTTGACAGAACATCTTGTTCCTCTGTAACACAGGAGTCAGTCTAACAGTTGGTCCTGAACAGAGGGGTACAAATTGAGGCTGCATAACTTTTATTTTGAGATAAAATTTCTCCAGTTTAATAGAAAAAAGTCTGATTTTATGCCAGCATGCATCTCCTGAAGTTAGGAGGAAGGCACTGGTATCAATGGTGTAGCAGATTACTGTGCTTGCTTTTATTTAAGGAAACAAGTGATTTTTATTAAAATGCAGTGCGTAACTCTGAGTATTTCAGAAATGCAGCCATGGTCCTTCAGGTCCCCACAGAGGGCTTTTCTCATCCCTCCCCCAATGCCCTGCCTGTGTGGGCACTCCAAGTGCTGGCTCCCTGCTGCCTGTGCCTCCTGCTTCCCAGGCACGGGATGAGGACCGATCAGGGACCCCAGCATGCCTGCGATGGAAAACCTCCCCAGATGCCTTTGCTGAAGTATTGTCAAGCTTAGATGCTCTTGACCTAGCACACATAATAGAAGCAGTTCCAGACTTGACTAAAAGCTCTTTTGGAAAGGCCCATGACATCTTCTAATTTATTTTTTCTTGCTTTCCATTGTTTGATTTTGGTTGCTATTTTTAATTAGGAGTCACTGCAGCCATGTCAGAGAGACTTGAATGATCTTTGAGAAGGATTATTTGTTTGTTATGGTAGGCAAAAAAAGGCAATTTATATTCTTGCAAGACTTTTCCCAAGAAGAGCACAGTAATTAATGCTGCAGACTGTAGCATACTAAGTGGAATGGCATTTAGTAACACCAACAGCTCATTGCTTTCAGGCAATTTTACTTTGCTCTGTATCTGTGATTCCCGGATAATTATTGCTGTATATTATTTGACTTTTTACAGCAGTTAAACAATATTGTAATTTATTCTGCTAGGCAAGGAATTCTCTGCTTGTACCCAAAATTCAGTATTATATTTTATATATCAGAAATGTGTCTTCTTTCCTCTTCTGCATTTTACAACACATTTTATTCACAAAAGATGAAACGTAATTTTAGAAAGAGCAGTTAATAACTGCTTTAGTGGAATATAATTTTTAGCTATCTCTACGACTAGTAAAAATTATATAATGCCCTTTTTAACATTGCTGTTTAAATTTACTTGAATTAACAAAATGAACCAATTGATCGGTTCATGCAGACTTCGAACTGTTACTGGTATGTCTTACAGAAAACTAGCCAAGATTTTTAGTTATTGTAGATTTTTATCATTTTTGTCACTCTTCTTTTTTGAAGGCATACTCACTACCTAAGTGCCATTGCCAGTTTGGGGATGGGCTTCTGTTCTACAAATAAAAATAAGCTACTAATTAAAAGAGAAAATTATTTTGCATTAATTGACTGAGAAAAGTCAGAAAGAAGATTAGGGCTAGGGTTATTTAAAACTAAATATTTAGTTTGGCATATTTAAAACTAAAACAAAAAAAATTGCTTTTACAACACAAAGATGTAATTCTTTTTTCCTATCTTGAATTTTTATTTAGAGAAAACCTTTTCTAAAGAAAAAAAGTTGATAAGTAAAATAATTTTTAAAAAAGGCACCAAGTGCCATTTGAGAAGGGTTATAAAGTGGATAAGGGGTGAGGGCAAGGAAAAACCACACTCTGTTCTGCTGGTAGTTCTCAAGTTGTTGCGTTAACTTTGACCTTGTTTAAGAAAAAGATGACAATAGGAGATGAACACATACAGAACAGAGAGAGGGGCAGAGCACGAAGCATGAAGCTGCACTCTGGCTCTGCTGTTTGCAGTTCGGCTATTGCACCTGCAGGAGGACTGTGGAGGCTTTGGTGTTCCAGCACAGATGTCTATGGCCCCACAATTTGCCGTTTGGGTCCTTACTCTGGGTGCCATCTACACAAAGATTTGCCAACTGATTTGCAGAAATTCTGAATGACTACAGAAATTTCAAATTTGTCTGATCAAAATAGGCCAGTAAAAGCGTATTTCTCAGAGACCACAGTGTAAATCAGAAAATGGAAAGCAGGGGGAAATGTCTTGCCAGCAGTTCATGAAGGGGAAAAGAGAAGCTCTTACATTTAGTATTTTGAAAGCAGGTGACAGTGTGTAGTCACTCCTAAAGGTGTGTTGGAGACCTGTTGATGAAAACAGATGCAACCCTGAATTTTCACATTTTCTTGCTCACACCTGAAGAAGTGACACCTATTTTTCTACAGTGTGCAGCAGCATCAAGTAGAAAAGAACAGCAGTTTGGGGTTTGTAGCTTTTCATAAACTAGTCCTATGTTTGTAGCCCTCCCTATATTTGTCTTATCCTTTTCTGTCTCCGCAAATAGCTTCTGAGCAGCATAGTGCCAGTGTAGCCAAATATTTTCCACCTCAGGAACAAGAAAACCAAACAACTCAACAATCATTTTAGATTCATGTCCTCTGTGACAAGCCTAAAACTTCCAGCTGCTTTTGTAAAGTTGAGAGAGGGAGAAAACATACAAAATAACGCTGAAATTTCTCTTGTGGTGGAAACACGATGTGGTGGTGTGCCTGCCACAGGGCAGAGAGACATCCTTTTTCCTGGGCAATGAGCTATGAGGAGGCTTAGGGGATGCAGAGGGAAAGATCCTGTTTTGGTTAAAGATCTACATGCTAAATTCAGTACTGCACTCAGTACTGCAATACTTTGGCTGTCCTGTTAATTTAAAATTTAATTTGTAATTACTATGAGTGCTTTGGTTTGGGGATATAACCTACCCACTTCTTGCTGGTGGTTCTGTCTTGCCATAAGCATTCGGGCTCCTGTCTGAAACCAGAGAAGCGGGAGCTGCACTGCCGCCAACCTTGCCATGGAGGTGCTTGTGACAGCAGGGGCACGGGGATGCCTTTTTCACTAACCCCAGGGAGCTGAGGAAATTTGCGGGCGGGAGGGAGGTGGGTGGGGTGTACATGTACCACCCCCCTCTAAACTCTCGTGTTACAAGTTAAATTTGTCTGAGACACAGAGTGGTTTGCACAAAAGCCAACGCAAAGGTGCTTCCATGCTACATAGCAGAGACATGCGTGCCTGGTGTGCACATCCAGAGTAGATGGAGGAGCATCCATATGATAAAGTCTCAGATGTTCTGGCTGGCCCCCAACTGAGATGAACAACAGGGTAAAGCAACCACTAGACAATAAAAGGAGCCTGTCTGGTATCCTCACTAGAAATAGGAACGATAGTGTCAGTGTGCTGAGACCTTTGAGAGCTGATCTAAAATACCAGGGCCTGTTTCAATCCAGTAGATCAGGCAAGAACTGAAAGAGGAGTGAAGGCGGGGGGAACCAGGTTGAATGCTCATTCACAATGAGGACGGGAGGTGACAGGGACACTGATGTTGATGCTTTCTGTAAATAGGTCGGGGATCACAGTGAACAACAATTATTTGGGAAAGGGCAAGGCTGGCCCAAGACCTATGTATGAGCTGCTATAAATAAAGTAGACATTAGAGAGATGTTGATAAGTATCAGAGCAAGCAGCCTAAACTGTTTACAATGCAACAAGGATTTTTGCAAAATATTAACTGCAACGCAAGGTAGGAGACTTGCTAAGTTGGTCTCTTTCAAGTAATTCATATATTTACATACTAATTACGTGTATGGATTTACATGTATGTGCTACCATACAGTATGTGATTGCATGACTTGCCTTCTCAAGTCAGGGAAGGAGGGTTAAATGTGTATATGGATATATGTCTCTATCTGTTAAGAGGGGAGGAAAACTGAAGGCTACTGCAACTGAAAATGTTTATGTGTTTATAATTAACACAATTAAAATAATTCTAATTAAAAAAATTAATCTCGGTATCTTCTTCATTGAGTGCCTTTTAACAGTAATAAATTCTCTTTTTTTTGAACACTCTGTAGCTGAGAAGAAGGAAAGGTGACCACGTCCTGCATTACTTCTAAATAGTGCCCACTGGTAAGCACTGCTGAGTACTCTGGTTTGACATCTATCAGACCCTGTAAGCTATAGATGCTGTAATCAGTCATTAGTCTGATAGGTCACTCTCATTTCCTCATACAATCTCTTTTTTAGTTATTTTTTATTTGCATATTTACTCCTATTGCAGGAGTAGATGCTCTTTCTGAAGTGTGAGTACATCCCTCAGTCACAGCTGGAGAAGCTTGGTGAGGAAACAAGACTCCTCTGACTCCAAGCTGAGTTTTCTCTCAGATGTTTCACCAACAATCCCGTTTCTCTAGTAGGTGCTGGAAACTCAAAAATTGGCCTATTCTTGCTCATGTCTTTAGGTGACTGGTGAAAAATGCAGTGTGTTGGATTTTTGTTATATATGTTCTTTAAGATATGGTTTAAAGGATACTTCTTGATGAGGTGCTGAACACCCTCTCTGACTACTGCCTTATCCAGGATCCTTGCCCATGGGTGTGCTGCTGAGAACCTTGCAGGGAATCACAGCATATGTTGTACAGGGTCAGCACTGTGCAAGAAAGCACCACAGGTCTGAAGGTGTCTGAGCAATTCTGGCCTAAGAAAGCCTAAGCATCCTTCTCTGCTGCCACAAAAAAGCACAGAGAGAAGTGAAGCTGGGTGTTTTGCCTCATTGACTGGACATAATAATCCTAAATCAGCACAATACTGAACAGTCTCTTTCGTCTGTGTGAACGGGTCTGTTAACTAACGGGTGTGTGTGAAAACTCACTGACGGGATTTAAAGCTTAAAAAGGAAAACATCAGTGACTGGAAAAAATGAAGCGCCAAGGTGGTACATTCCTGTTTGGAGGAGAATAGGGAAGAGAAGATGTGAAAGAAATAACCTTGCAGTTACTCTCTCACTTTCTGCAATTGCCACTAAGTCAGCTTTTCATTGATTTAACTATTGCAGGCCTGAAATCTGATATGCATCATGCTCATCTGCTAAAATCAGGTTAGAATTGAGTTTGTTTCCCTGCAGGTAGGCATTGCATGCTTACACATTACTTTTGCCTAGACAGATGAAAAAGGATGACTTCTGAATGGTTGTGTGGTTCATGTAATGTTTGGATATATTTGTTCTTATTACAACACTGTTGATGTTTCCATTATTTTTATTCCTTGGGTGTTGTGTTACCCCTATGCTGTTATTTCCTATTTTGTCAGCTCTTTCTTGGGGGATGTTTCTCTGTAGTCTATTTATCTTTCAATTAGCAATGTTTTCCTTGTAGCCCTACTGATTAATTTATTTTGCCTAAACATAAACCAAGCTGGATTTGCAGCATGGCACATGTAGAAGTAGAACAGTGAAGACGCTTCTAGGAGTAGAACAGTGAAGACACTTCAGAACATTTTCAAGCTTTTTTATCTTGGATACTTTCCTAGATTCTGCTTAACAGCCTTTTGTTAAGTGTTCCCAAGGGCAAGATCCTGGGTTTGTAAATTTGTGGATCTCGGACCTCATAATACATGCTGCAGTGGTACCTCTGGTCAGAGAGCTGTGCAGGGCCACTGCAATTCCATCAGTATGCATTCTTTTACTGTTTTCCTAAGAAGGATATTAGTTACTGTGGGACCATGAGTCAGTTTCTAAAACGTATTTTGATACGTATATGAAAACCCTGTAAGCTCCTACACGTCTGGTACAGGTGGGGACTAGGGTACAAAGGTACTTCAGAGAGGTTCAGGGTGTGGATACCTCAAACTTCAGCAATTAGCACCCTGTTTTCCCTGTCAGCCCTAGGCAGTGGGGGGCAGGGCTGCTGCACATCTGCATACGGGAGTTCATTCACTTTGATACTGCGTATCAGCCAGGGCTAGTGCAGGGGACAGCTTTCAAGCCTCGCACGGTTTCTCTGATTTTGGAAGATTTGTCACCTTAAGAAAGTAATGTTAACCCATTTTCATTGCAAGGATAGCTTTGAAAATGCAGACAGGGACAGCAGTCTGCATCTGTGGGACCTCTCAGCATCCCATTTTTCTTTTGCCTTAGTTCCCATAGCCACTCTCCGCCCTCCTTCCAGATCTTGTCTGGAGCATGATGTCAATATCCTAATATTTAATAATAATAATAACCACAATAATAATGTCATTAGGTTATCCCAATGTATGTGGATGTCTTGCTGGCTTCTCTTACCCATCTTTTCTTTGAACTGCTTTTGGCAGTCACACTTCTGAGTCTCCTTCAGAGGTTTTGCAGCTAGTGGAGAGCAGAAGCATGATGGGATGTGCTGGGGCTGTCCTGGGGTGTGCTGGGGACATGCTGCAGTGTGCTGGGGCTGTGCTAGGGCTGCCACACCATGCCAGGCACACCCTGAGGCCAGGTTTGGTAACAGTGATGCAGAGATTGCTGAAGGAGTGAAGATCTCAAGAGAGAGTCCTCTGGAAGGCCTTAGTGAAACTGAAGTTGCCTGTTTTGCATTTGAATCACTTGACCACAGCATCTCCTCTTTAAATGCAGGTCAGTGCAAAGGCAAAAACAGTTGTTCTCCTGTAGCTCCATGAGTAACAATCCTATATGACAGGGCAGTTTATCTGTGCCTGCTCTGTTATGCTCCCAGAAGCCTATTCCTTGCTAAGGATGGAGTGTTGAAAAGTGCTCAGGCTGTTCCACAGCCAGCTTTGGGTCCAGCATCGTCAGTGCCAAACCTGGAGGTTTTTACTGGAGAGCTTCTCCAGCTGTGATCTTTGGTCATTGGACAGTTTGGTTTTTTTTTTTACTTATGTTCAGTATCTTCACTTCCTACAAGACATGAAGTGTCTTCACATAAGCAAGACCCTTCTGGGTCAGATGAACATTGGAATCTGTGCTAGCACAGTGGACAAAGCAAACTGTGGCCTGAAAACTTCTCTTTGCAGGGGCACCAAAGCCATCATAGTTTCACCTGTCCACATGGTTCCAGTGCAATCGCTAGCATTTGTAATCACCTTTATTTCTATCCAGCTTAATTATAAATAGCAGTGCTCCTTTCTAGAGCAATTTGTACTACTCCTCGTCTCTGCTTGAAAGGCATTTCAAGTAAACAACTTTATTTTAACAAAGCAGATGGAAACCTTTTTATAGCTGTTTAGGCACTAGCAGTATATGCACCCCTCAGCTAGATCTATTTTGCAGTACTGCTCTCTGCTGTACTAAAGAAATGTCCAAAACCACTATGTTGGACATAACCCATCTCACTTGAGATAAGGTGGACTATCAAGGTCATAATATTACTGAATTGGTTTTACAGCTACTCCAGAGTTACCATTGGGCAACTTATATTGATTTCTCTGTCTTCTCGTTAGGAGCTGTTATCTGAAAGCAAGGTAAAACAATCAAACTTCCTTGAGAAAGGCACTGGAAAACATCAGTGCTCAGGGATCATGTACGGGCTGCCCTTGTGATGGTACCTCTGTGCTGGCCTGGCCATTCCATCTTCCCATCCATGGGACAATGCTCACCTCATCCTGGAGCCTCAGCAGTGGCACTTGGACAGTTGCTGCTTTTGAGGAATTGTCCTCTTGCAGTTTGGGATGTTCAGCACAAGTGCCACAGGATGTGACAGTGTCACTTTTTTTCCATTTTCTCCATCTGCAGGTTTCCAACCCTCTTCCACTCCTTTAGAAGTGCATTCTGGCCTTCAATAAAGGAGTCACTTGCTGGGTGGACACATTATTAAACACGTCTGGGTGGGTTACTTGACTTAATCTCTGTCTCATTACACAGGTCCTTCCTAGGTAGCTGACATGAATTTCAGTTAAAAAAAGACTCAGAAGAGAATACTCCTCATACCACTATATTAAGTAAAACCTGGTGATGGAGTTATCCCCAGAGCCCTGGTCCCGGAATTCTCCATTTTGCCCAGGGTGGAGTCCCTTTGACACATCTGATGAAATGCTTGAGTGCCATTCTGCAGTCCCAAGAAGGGTTTGTGCATCAGCACCTACTTAGAGGGTGTTTTGAAAGGTAATTTCAAGGGAGTTGTACAATACTGGCTCCATGGGCAGTACAGAAATTAAGGACTGGGTTGAGAACAAGTCACGGCAGCTACAGGGATTGGGGGTCTCTCAGTGCTGCTCTGGCCATGCTTGATTCCTCCTGAGCATGTTAATTAGATGAAATGTTACTATGTGGTGCCTAATCAAACCCTTCTTTTATCAAATTCAGTTTATAGGAGATACAACTGACATTCAGGTTCCTTCTCATTGAGCTCCTTCAGGGATTTTTCTACTTCGGACCCCACAAGACAACGGATGTGCACCCCTGACATCTGTCAGTGCTGGGCTGAGTTGCAGGAAAAAAACCCTTCTGTCTCTGGGGCCAGGCTTTTGAATGCAAGTTAGTCATATGCACTTGTTTGAAGCGAAAAGACAAAGAGGAAGATGAATAAAACATTGTTATTTTGTCATGTGAAGTGACTCGAGGTAACTTCAATATTTGTTTCCTTGCCTATCACAGGAGCATTCATGAATTCCCAGCTTTGTCAGGAAAATAAAACTTTTTTCATTGCTGATTACCCTCCTGGTGGGAACTGCATTATTTCTTACTCAGAAGAAGGTTATTGTAGCCATTTATTTTCTGGTTAAACTGGTGTAAATAAAACAATTACACTGAAATGATTGAATTTTCTTTTTAACAGATGAAACACAGATGCAGAATACACAGTCTATTAAAAAATGTTCTTACTCCCAATCAAATTTATACAAGAAAATTACCGACAAAAATATAATTTTTTTTCTCTCTGTTTGGGGAGAAAAACATAACAAGGCCATATGCTGAATATCCATCCACAATTTATGAGGAATTCATCCAAGCTAATGAGCTTCTGCTCTGTGCTAGGACATGTAGGGTTGTCCTTTTATTCCCACTGAGGGGGTTTTAGTGTTCATGTTAATTATTCCCACTGGTAAGAACCTCAAGGAAGTCGAGCTGCAAATAACGGTGTAGACACTGCAAGGTTTGTATTGCTTCTGTTTTGGGGGAAATAAGGAAATGAAAAAGGGGATAGGCAGAAAATTCCCTGTGCTTGTTGCTTCAGGACTGGATACATGAGCAGATCTATGCACTCTAGAGATGCAGTGAGCAGGAAGAAACCTAATTCATTCTGAGCACTGAATTACAGGTCTGCTTTACTCCTTTGATGAAAGCTTATATGTCTTGGCCCTTCTTCTTTTGATGTCAATTTAATTCTCACTGGCCTTTTATTGTAGCTCAGAGCAACAGACATCAATTCCTTGAAGGATGACAAACAGCAAGCAGCCGCAGTCATTTCTGTGCAAAACATAAATCAGTGGCTGCTTTGCAGTTGTGGTTAGCCTAGAGAAGCTGTCCTCTGGTTTCTTAATGACTAGTTTTCTTGTGACGGGCAGAAATATAAAATCCCTTAATATATTTGCACCCCTCTTCAGTAAATTAAGACATGAAACTGACTGTTCGTGACAAGTTTCTGGGTAGGTGAGAAGCTGGTGATATTTTCTCTGCCTGTTAATTATGTGAAATGCTTTCTTATCCTAAATTTTTGTGTTTATTGGTCTTTGGAGACTGCAGTTTATGGCATGCTTTCCAGAGAGCAGTGCCAATGCCTCCCTGATGTTGAAGGGTCATACTTGATCAATTCACTCATTAATTATCTGCCCCGTTGGTCACATAGGGCTGATTAGTGTGAAAGTATCGAAGTTATATAGTAGAGACACAACACCTCACTTGTCTTTCTGCTTCAGTGGTAGGATATTTTGGGTTTTCCACCTGCTTGTCAGATGACATGGAAACAAATGGCCATTTACCCTTTGTCTTGCTCTAAGCATTCTCTCTCCCTCCTCTCCAACAAGAATGTAATTTGATTTCTTGCTTTGAGACTTAGAAAATCCATTTCCAAGTAAAGGAAAATGCTCCAGTGTTATTTTGCCATTACTAGGTGCAGCATTATTTTGTGTTTTTCTAATAGCTGTAATCAGCTCTTGTACTACTCAAGAAGTTGTACACAAAGTGTGTGAGATAATACATGACATATTTAAGTTCTGTCTTGTGTCAGGGCCTATCAACCTGCCTGCACACTGGAAGTTCAGCATTAGAAGAAAGAATTAGAGTAAGAAGCTTTCAATTACGATTGCTTATATAATTTTTAAGTCCCTTTCTCTAGCTGTATTGGAAAAGGTAAAACTGGAGTGTCAAACCAGACCTTTACAGAGAAGTGTTCCTTACCTTCAGATACAGTATTAAACAGAATTATTTTCATCAGAGTTCATGAATATTAATGCATTTCAATGTGCAAATATCCAAAATGCAGGAAAGGAACTGAGGGCCAGCAAGGAATACACAGCTCCCTTCAGGCTGTGAGTTTTTCTGGGTGCAGGGCAAGACCGTCCCTTCCTTCTCTGACTTTTATACCTGCTTGACTCTCGATCTGGTTCCAAGCACCTTGCTTCAGTTTCAGAAGCAGCAAAAGTCTGTCTCTAGACTGCCCAAACGATTGTGGGGAGGGCTGTGCAGATGCCGTAAGAGAAGAATAACTTGTTTACTTTGGCCACTGAAGTTGGCTGCTATGTGGGTTCTGCTCCACTGGGCAATTAAAAAATAGATTTAAGCATTTGATGCAAACTCTTACTTACAAAGAGCATATACATGGGCAGGTTTTTTTCCAGATGGAGTAGGAATGAAGGCTGAAAAAGGGACAGTTTTATTGCTCCTGCTCCCAGGCCCTACTTCTGCCTAAGACTCTTCACCCTGAAAGCTGATTTACTTTGTTTTCTGCCTGAGACATGTTCCCAAGTCTCCTCTTTCACCTGCCTCACCTCCTGATGCTGGTCTCTGACTGCAAAAATCCTGCCTTAACCAAGGCGTTTTTCACCCACCTATGTGTTTTTGTGGTGATTCCTCGGTTTGGTTATGGAACCCCACAAGATGATTCAGGAGGGATGAAAATTTGCTCTCATGAAACAATGTCTCAGCTATAACAGGCTTGCAAGGACAGGTCTCGTTTAGAGTCATGTTTATCCCAAAGCAGCAAGGATTTCTCATTTGCGTAGGAGGTGAATTTCAGCTACCCGCCTGCCTGCACTGACAAAAAATTAGTTTTTCACTTGTTCCTTTCTTTCTTATTCCATCCTCCCCCCTTGCACTTAATACGTTTGCAGCCATCCTTCCTTATGTCCTTTCTCCAAAGACAGTTCCTCACTGCACCCCGTAGTTGCTGGTCCAGGCTGGGTATCTTCCTCTTGACCACCCGAGCTCAAACCACCCTCTCCACCTCCCTGCTGTCACCCCACTCCTCCTCTCTTCACACCTTCTCCTCCACCCCGTCTCTGCTGGGCAGCTTTACTTCATTTACATCTTGCTCATTTTCGTTTCAAACCCACTGTAAACTGACTTCCCCATTGCAGGGAGCGGCATCGCAGGCTGAATACATTTTCACCTCCCATGAAGCCATACTGAAATCTCTACCCCTTTCCTCTCCAAATCAGTCACCAACCAAGTCCCAGCTGCATATCCTCCACAAACACACCACCAGCACTCCTCCTCCGCCCCCGGGGAGGCAGGCTGCCCAAACCAGGAATTATAACGCAAGAAAAGTAGGTCATCTGCTGTCTGAGAATGTGGAATAGAAAACTCAGCCACCGAGTGCTGGGTGAGCACAAAGAACCTAACGATCAAATCAAACTGATGCAGGGCAGAAGTTTCCCTGAATTTTGACACAGAACGCTTTTGTCCCCGGTTGTCTGGCGGTGCTGGCAGGGCTGAGCTGCCCGTGGCTCTGCCTGCTGCTGGCAGCTCCAGCGGCTCCTTCTGTGCTCCGCTGACTGGACGAAGCAGCAAGCGCTGTGTCATGGATCTGAATCTGAAGGCACACAATTATACTGCATGCCACTGCTTTTCAGCACTTCCAAGTGTTTTGTTCGCTTGTTTTTAAAACACAACTTGCTGCTCTTCGCCTCTTAATTTTGCCGGGGAGCATTCTGTTTATATGTGACTAGAAGCCACTGAATTTTCCTGTGTAGAAACAGGGACAGGAAAGGGGAGGGAACATGCTATATACACAAATTACAGTCCTTCTGTTCCAGCACCACTTCTCCCGAGTTGAGAAATGAGAAAATCATGAAATAGTCACAAATTGAATAATCTGTTCACTAAGAAGGAATATTTCTAGCTGCAGTTATTTGGCAGGGACTTACACCCTAAAGCTTGAAGCTCTGTTGAAGCGCATGAGCTGGAGAAAATTGTGTTGCCTTTGACAAGGCTACAATTTTACAACCAGGCAGAGCAAGTATAATGTCGTTCTATCTGGCCAAAGAGTGGCAATAGTGTTGAAAGAAATTATTATTTAGTAAAATCAGTGAGCACTTCTCTACTGTTAGCCTGCTGCAAACCTTCTGAAAAGCATTTCATGGACTTTGGAGATGGATTTCCTCTGCTATGTGATCTGAGTCGGCCTTTCTCAGCTTGTAGCTTGCTGTTTGCTGCCCTTTCTGCCTACTGCCCTTCTCCAGGCAGAGCAGCTGCATTTCCCTGCATCTCATCTTTGTGCTTTACTCATGCTCTGGAACCTTTTTCCTTTATTGTGTTCCCTGTGTTTTTTACTGGTTTGTACCAGACCCATCTCGTTTTTTGCAGAACACACTTTCTCCTTTCATTGAGCTAAACTCTGAGTGATGAGGAATAAAGGAACATCCGATGCGATGGTGCAGTGTTGTAACAGCTGAGGAGATGTGAACAGTGTAAATGATCAGACATGAAAGGAGAAGAGAAGCTGTTGGCCTTATTTTCATGGTTTCATCAAGATTGTACATAGTGACTTTGAGTTTTTCCTTGGGAATTGTGTAGAGAAAAATGTTGGCAGCATGAATGAAATTACAGTTCTTTTATACAAAGGAGGAGCTATTCGAAGTAAAATTGATATTTCTTTTATCAAATATTTTGGTGGGGGGGTCTCTGATTCACAATTTATTTTCTTTTTAATCCTAAAGAGATGCAAGCACAAAGCATACTCTAAATAGAAACCATTATGATGTAGGAATAATGCAATTCCCTGTGTCTTCATAGATGGTCAATATGTTGCTCATTCTAGGTTGCCATAGAGATACAATACTATTTTCTTAGCTGAGCGATGTGCCCTGAATTCTAATACTTTTATAGAAGTGGCATAAATTATTAAAATTCTTTATGGTTCCAAAAGAGATTTTCTTGGTCATCTTTCAAATAACATTTAAAATCAAAAGTTTGTCTAATGCCCAGTTTTCTTCAGTTTGATTGAAGTGTGGTGACAGAATAACATAGTTACATCTATTCGGCTTTGTTTAACTTTTTTGACTTTCCTTGTGAAGGATACTATTGCATATAAGTGCACTGGATTCACTATAATGGGAGCGAGGGGAAAGCAGGAATGGATGCAGTGGAGAAAACAAATCTATAGCTTCCCAGATCAAAAGTGCTTGCAGTTCCTTTCATACGGCCTGAGACTGACTACATATGGCAAACCACTTTCCAAAAGCCTATGAACAATATTCAGTTATTGACAATGAGTCTCAGCATTCCTCGTTATAGAATCACAGAATCTTAGAATGGTTTGGGTTGGAAGGGGACTGAAAGACCATCTAGTTCCAACTCCCCTGCCATGGGCAGGCACACCTTCCACTAGACCAGGTTGCTCAAAGCCCCATCAAAACTGGCCTTAAACACTTCCAGGGTTGTGGCATCCATAAATTTTCTGGGCAACATATTCCATTGCCTCACCATCTTCACTGTAAAGATTTTCTTCCTAATATCTAATCCAAACCTGCTCTCGGTTTAAAATCATTTCCCTTTTTCCTGTCACTATTTGGTCCCTCTCACTCCTTTTTACAAGGTGCTTTAGGCAGTAGATTCTTCCCAGACCTTTCTGTTGTCCAGGCTAAATGACCCCAGCTCTCTCAGCCTGCCTTCACAGGAGAGGTGCTGCAGTCTTCTGATCATCTTTGTGGCCCTCCTCTGGACTTGCTCTAATAGGCCCATACCTTTCTTGTTGAGGACCCCAGACCTGGACATAGTACTCCAGATGGGATCAGTCTCATAAGGACAGAATCACAGGGGCAGAATCATCTCCCTTGACCTGCTGACCATTCCTCTTTTGATGCAGCCCATGATGCGATTGTCCTTCTGGGATGCAAGTGCACATTGCTGGCTCACGTCCAGCTTTTCATCCATGAGAATCCTCAAGTCCTTCCCCGCAGAGCTGCTCTCAACGACTTATCTCAGTCTGTACTCATGTCTGGGACTGCCCAGACTCAAGTGTAACATGTTGCACTTAGGCTTGGACTTCATGAGGTTCTCATTGACTCACTTCTGAAGTAGGTCCGGGTCCCTCTGGATGGCATCACTTCCTTCTATTATGTCGATTGCACTGCTCAAATTCATGTTACCTGCAGATCTGCTTGAAGATGCACTCAATCTCACTGTCTGAAGACACTGATATTTTCTGACGAAAATATTGAAAATCCTTGGGGCCCTAAGGGATGCAACTCATCACGGGCTGCCTCCTAGACACAGAGTCATTGACCACATCTCCCTGGCTGCATCCATCCACCCCCAAAAAAAAAGCTCAGGTGCTGAACATGCATGTCCATTATCTGTTTTATTTGGTTGGTGGGGAAGATATGTTTTGTTTGCTGAAATGAAGCACACTGGCTGAACATTAGCAGGCTATAGTTAGCGGTTGCTGAACCTATGACTTCTCCATCCGTTCACTGCTCATGGAAATGTTGCTCGTGGAAATTATCCAGACCATTTTGCAGCACAGCCACTGTGGTTACCTGTGTCTGCAGCTGCCTGGAGCATCAGGCCTTGAGCTAAACGTTATTAAATACTGATATATAATTTGCCAATAGTAATTAGAAGAGGAATCAAATGAATTTTTAGATAACATTGAAGCCACTGCCAGAGCTGGAAATGGCAAAATATTTCTTAGCAAGAAAAATCTGTACATCACCCAGCAACTCTTTGTGCAGAGAACCATCAATTTGATTTTGCTGGCCCGTTTCCTGTGTTCTGCAGGGGTGGAGTATGCTGCAGGGAAAGGTATGCTGGGGCTTCCTGCTGGGCCAATGGGCAGTGGGACCTCCTTATGGCAGCCCATCCTGTTAGAGACCACCTTGCTGTTTGAGTCTGTGCTCACAGCCCAGGCAGTGCCATTCCACAATGCTGGATCTGCCACAGAGCGGGGAGCACCCAAACGCCTAGCCAGTGTGCTTGGTCCGTCCTGCATGCCCCAGGGACAGAGACGATAGCTGAGTGTGGGAAGGAGCCTGAGCCCACCTGCCCTATGCAGCCCACAACCACACACAAAACCTCCTTCTCCTGAACCTTGCCAAAGGGCAGCCTTGTCTGCCAGGGCCAGAGCATCACCTCCAGTAGGGACAATGTTCTGCTGGCCAGGAAGGCATTTTCCCGAGGGAGGTGTGCCAGCAGAGGAGTAAGCTAAATTCTCCCTTTGGATCCTGTGAAGCTGAAGGCTGCTGACATCTCCTAATGGCTCATGTGCCAGGAGAACTCTAACAAATGGTGGTGTTTATAAGGCAAGTAAATGGCTCTGGCTGAGCCTTCCTTGAAAGCCTATCATGGCTGACCTCCTTGCTAAAAGATAACGTAAAGAAGGGAGGTTTCAGAGGGAGATTCTTTGTTGATCTCCAGGTTTACCATGTTAAAATTGGCATGCTCTGGATAAGCACTATCCACTTTCTAAAATCCAACTGTTAAACTTTCCTGAAGGTGTTTCCTGGGTCAATGTTTTTAAGTTCAGCCTGCAGCTGTTCCCTCCAGTTGCCACATTTCCTTAAGAAAGACATGTTTGTTGCTGGTGCCAGGGGAACAGCCTGCCCTCACTGCCAATGCTACCTTCCCTGTGGCTCTGAAACCAATTGTTCTTGATCCAGGGTAGGTGGCTCCAAGGCCATGGGATCTCCCACTGCTCTCTTTTCTGGGACTTGCACAAGTGGCACCGGGGAACCCACATGAATGCCCTCACCATGTGTTGGCCAGCTCAGCAGCTCTCACTCCAGGTCTTCCAATGGCTCTGAGCTGATGGGGATAGGGTGTGCTGCAGTGAGAAGGACAGTGGTGCTGCATGATGCTGCATGAGGGACCCTGCACTCAGCAGCACTCTTGTGGTGGGGACATCCCCTGGGCTCTTCTGAGGAACCTAGGGTCCCTTACCATCCATCTTCTGGTGTCTTAGGGAATGATGATCTGTGATACTGTTCCCATGAGTGTTTGATGTGCCATACTAACATGCCTGACCTTCCTTCCCTTGCCATGTGGTCAGGCCAATGGTATACTTGGATGAAGGCTCTGCATTGGAGATATAGATTTACCCCAAGTTAGAAAGAATGTACTTCTCTGGCCATTTTCAGAACAGTTCATGGAGACAGATTGCTTCAGCAGAACACTGCCTCTTTTGCTAGCAGCAAGTGTATTAGAGCCTTTAACATATGAGAAGCAAACAGCCAGAATATGAAGGCAAAGCACCCTGCTGAGGGCCATGCTGCTGTATTGCAGGGTGGTGATCAGGCTGAAGGGTGTAGTACCCTGAGCCAAGCTAGCAAAGAGCCTGCAGCCCTTTCAGTCCTGCAGTGAAGCAGCGTCTCCCTGTGTCAGTAACCTCTGGGCAGGTGTCTGATCTGGAGTTCAGAGCCTATCCCTTGAAGGCTTTCTTAAACTCATGCTCTGTGGAGTTTTTATTGTGTATAATTACAGTAAGATAGAAAAGTTAAATACAACCCAGCATGGCAGAGGTAGGATTTTCTATATATGCCTAATCAATGCCTCTGACATGGAGCACAATGCTCTGCAAGCTTTGGGAAGACTGTGTGTGTCCCACATCAGACTGTGCTATTGCTGCAAGCCAGGGGCTTTAAGTGCTTTGCCTTGTTGTTACATATCTCTATGAAACCACCTACGCTGTGTGTGCCAGATGGCAAGTGAAAGTGACAATAACAGTGTGCAGTGGCATTTGTGTGTTGCTGGGCATTATCTATGAGAGGATTTCCTTCTTCCAGTACACAACAGTGCAGGGTGCTGAGCTCTCACTTCCTCTGAAACTGAGATGTTCACAATATTTTGGGACAGTTTTTTGATCTGAGTAATTGATGTAATAATTATTTGATAACTATTTGATTTAATACTGAATGACTGATTGCATCAAATCTGAACCATACTCGCTGCTGTACAACTGTCCTGGTAAGAGCCAGGTCATTTTACTGCAGGCTAAAGACAGCCCGGCCAAAAAGAGGAGGAAGTAAGTGTATTTATTTAAGGTCACACAAATGTTTTAGGGATCATATCTCCCTCCCCTGTGTGCCAACTTAGTGCTTTCTTCTCCGAGCCGAGGCTTCTTTCTAACAGTTGAGCAGACATAGTCCATGCCCTTACCTGAGGTTCAGAATATGCGTATGATGTAAAGAAGCCAGTGGAGAAGATGGGGTTGATTTTAGTATCTAGGTGTTTTTGGACATGAGGGCATTATTTCACTCTATTAGAATTGCTGATATTTGTTTAAGTGTTTACATATTGACTTACAATTCTCCCAGCATTTACTGCCAGGATCCTAAATGGTTAAGTGTAGAGACAATGGTAGGCTTCCTCTTTCTTTAAAAAACCCTAATTTGTATCAACTCATTTGACTTCTTTTACAGGTAATACCAGACCACTACTTTCTACATAGGGAGTGAAATACTTGTAGTGCCTGGACACCAGTGTTACTTTATATTGGATTGCAGAATTTGTTTCCATTTCTCTTGTAAAACAATCTGCTAGGAGGATTTTTGACCATTTTGTGGTAGTACTCTAATTCAAAAACATGTAGCTTCACAAATATGAAACCCCAAGGTGATAGTTGGTGTGTCTTTGCTACAGGGAGTTAAATTCAATTGTTCTCCAAAGAGCTATTAAAACTGGAGTATTTTAGGAATGTAAACTCAGGCTTACATGCCCTGCGTGATCTAGCAATGTGTTTTTCTCCTTTGCATAATTCAGAGTTGTACTTCCCTCCCGAGCATGTGAAACATCCACCAGCAAATAGGCAAGCACAAGGCACACTCTTTCTGAGGAGTTTTAATAAGGAAAGAGATCCCTGGCAAAGGATATCCCATGAGTAAGAGCATTTATTCTTGGGCACATCATCCCCATGGACCAGTTTGATTATACTCTTCAAATGAGCCATGCTTTGGCATTCTTCTTTCACTGTACCAAATGCTCTCACTTTTCATTGCCTCTGTGGGCTTGGAAAGAGCTCAGTACCCAGCAGTGGGCTTTGAAAGCCCCAAGCAGGTTTCTTCACTGGGCTGTTTAATGATTGATGGGTGTTGTAAAGTGCATGTTACAACCTGTACTCTGTGCCAGGCACTGGGGTCCGCAACTTGCCTCTGCCTGCTGTGCAGTGGGGCTAATGGAGACCAGCAAGGTCTGTGTTGCTCCAGTCTGTGGGAATCACTAACAGAATCTTAGTTCTGACTTTCTAAAGCTGACTTAGCAGCATTTGCTTCACCAGTGCATTGATTTTGCTTCAAGGACTGCCAGAAAAAACACTTCTGTTCCTTATCATGTGGTTTGAATCTGAGGCAGCATGGGCTGTACCCTTCAAAGGAGAAAACAGAGAGTGCAGACCGTGAAACCCAAGTTGCTACCAGCAGATCCAGCCCATGTCCTTCTTGACTTTTCACTCCAGCCACTGCCCTCTCACTTCCCTGTATGCTGGATAAGATGGATAACTGCTTTCAGGTGGCAGAAAGGTGGCAGCTCTGAGTCTTCGTATGCCAGAGAGCTGCACAGGTAGCACCCAGCCACCTTCACTCCTCCTTCTGTGGACCTATGTTGTGAACAGCCCCTTGCCCATGCACCCTGTCTGCTGTAACCCTGCTCAGTGTGGGCCACTACCCAGAGCAGTGCTGGAGTTGTGGGAGTGAGCTGTTTCCTAATATAGATTAAAAATATCATTATCAAGTCAACGGGACAGTCTGTCAGCATGGCAATAAGCTTTGTCTTGCTCTTTCTATTTTAATTTCCTGTTCCCTCATGTCTGTATTTTGGCTGAAATCCTGCATGGCATGTTTTGGAAAGCTACAATACTGCATCCAGCCAGTAACAGGAGCAGATATGACTGTGGCAGTTATGTGCTGTCATCAAGGGGCCAACCCGAATGCCCACCACCAGAAAGTGGCAAAGATGCAGATTGCATCAGAGGATACTGAGGAGATGCAGCAGCAATGGAAAATGGATGTCTTACTTCTCTGTGTAGACATATGAACCCCTTAATGTGCTACTGATTCCTTCTAGTGCATGTGAGGGTGCTGAATACTGTGTCAAACGCAGATGGGGAAAAAACAGAAGGAAGCATCATGGAGTGTCCAAGGGCTTGTTGATAAGGATATAAGAGCTCTTACCTTCCCTGGTTTCTTTTTGATTATTTATCAGCTTCTTGGCCTGTGGTGTCAGCCCAGCCTTGCTCATTCACGCGTTCATAGTTTATCCAATTATTGCATTACCAGCAGTGAGGAAGTGCAATAGCCTCTTTTCTACCCACTGCTAAAAGCGAATGTCAGGGGAAAGGGTGTGTGAATGTGTGTGTGTGAATATAGATTGTTCGGAACATTCTCTGCGGCTGTATGGTAAATTGCAAAATATGCTGATTAGGTAAGAGTGATAGGAAGGATTTCTTGGTAGAAAGACTATATTTAGGGGAAATAAGCTGTATTAATTCAAACACATTCATATTTTTTGTTGGGTTTTTATTTTTTTTTTGGCTGAGTTCTTTACATTTTCTAACTTGTTTCTACTCCTGCAGAATGACTCTCTGGCCAAGAAAACTTTCCTGATAAATAAATTTTTTAACAGAATCACAGAATCCAAGAGGATCATTGTGTACAACCCTTAGGCCTGCACAGGACCATCCCCAAGAGTCATACCATGTGCCTGACAGTATCATCCATTTGCTTCTTGAAATCTGGTAGGCTTAGTGCTCTAAACACTTCCCTGAGGAGCCTGTCTAGCAGCCACTGACCATCTGGGTGAAGAATCTTTTCCTAATGTCCAACCTAAACCTCCCCTGACACAACTTCAGGCCATTCCCTTGAGTCCTGTCACAGGTCACCACAGAAGAAGAGACAAATGCCTGCCCCTGGTCTTCAACTCATGAGAAATTTGTAGACTACATTGAAGTTCCTGCTTAGTCTTCTCTTCCCCAGGCTGAACAGATGAAGTGACCTCAGCCTCTCCTCATATGGCTTCCCCTCAAGGCCCTTCATTATCTTTGTTGCACTCCTTTGGACACTCCGTAATAGCTTAATATCTTTCTTATATTATGGTGACGAAAACTGCCATAATATTCAAGGTGAGGCTGCACCAGTGCAGTGCAGAGTGCGACAATCACCTCCCTCGACTGGCTGGTAATGCTTTGTCTGATACCCTCCAGGACACAGTTGGCCCTCCTGACTGCCAAGGCACATTCTTGAATCATATTTAACTTTCCATCACCGAGGACCCCCAGTTCCCTTTCCCTGGCACTGCTTTCCAGCCCCTCATTCCCCAGTCTGTATGTATATCCAGGGCTGCCCCATCCTCAGTGCAATATCCAGCACTTCCCCTTGTTGAACTTCCTATGGTTGGTGATTCCTCTAATTTGTCAAGGTGTCTCTGCAGGGCCTCCCTGCCTTCAAGAGAGCCACAGCTCCTCCTTGTTTTGTATTGTCTTCAAACTTGCTTAGCATCCCTTCCAGTCCTGGGTCCAAGTCATTTATGAAGATGCTGAGGAGAACAGGGCACAGAAATCCTGAAGAATTCCTGGTATAGTCCTTCCATTTCTCCTACTACTGACCACACTCTGAGGCATCATCCTTCATGTCCCACTGTTACACTCAAGTTCCTCAGCACTCCCTCTCACTTGCTCTTTCCATCTCTCTGATTTTCAATTTTGCGTCCAAAAGCTCTTAGGGGATGGTAAAAAATAAAGAAGCACATTGATTTCTTGACTGCAATTTGTTAGCAAGGCTGAAATCACTTTACTAACACAATTTCTCTGCTATATATTGGCCATTGCTGCTGGTGGGCCAGTGGAATGTCATGCAACCATGACGCTTGAATTTTAACAATCATTATTTTGATTCAGTTTCTAACTTGTTTCACTTTTGGATCTCAGGGTTCCATTCTCAGCTGTGCTAACCATGCTATTAAGAGTGCCTGCTTGGAGCTGGAGGGGGATTTGATCACCACCACATTCACATTGGGATAAAGAAAGCTGAGGAGGTACAAAGTGACAAACTGTATTGGTTTCTCTGTGGCCAGGTTTTGGTAGCAGCAGGGGAGTTGAGGGGGAGGCTTCTTCGAGGAGCTGCTGGAAGTTTCCCCATGTCCAGCAGAGCCAATGCCAGCCGGCTCCAGGCTTGTCCCGCTGCTGACTGAGGCCAGGCCAATCAGCAGTTAAAGAAATGCTGCTGTGATAACATATTTAAGAAGGAAGGAAACAAAAATTAGTTTAGATGAAGATGGCTGCCGGAAAGGAGCAGAGTGAGAGCCTGTGAACAACAACACAGACACCAAGGTCAGTGGAGAAGGAGGGGGAGGAGATGCTCCAGGCACCAGAGCTGAGATTCACCTGCACTCCATGGTGAAGACCATAGTGAACCAGGCTGTCCTCCTGTTCTAGTGCAGTCTGGATCAGCCCATGGCAGATGCTTGGGCTGGGATTCCACCCCTGGGGTAGGCGATTCCAGGTATACTGGACACCCCTCCAAGTGAAAGCAAACTGTGGCCTGCACTCTGTTGCCAGAGGGATGCAGAAGAAGGCATTAGCGATATGAATCATAGCACCATTTGTCTGCTTTCAACTCCAGCTCATACTGAAGTTCTAACATGTCTGGGACAGCAGCACTTAGAGGCGGCGTGACTTCATTCAGGCCACGATAGTCCACTGTCAGCCTCCACTCTCCATTAGACTTTCGTACTGGCCATATGGGGCTGTTGAAGGGTGAATGGGTCCTGCTGATAACTCCTTGGCTCTTTAGTCGATGAATTAATTCATGGATGAGGATTAGGGAGTCTCGGTTAGTGCAATATTGCCATCAGTGTACCGTTCAGGTAGCAATTGGCAATTGCTGGTCTTTGACTCACAATAATCCCACAATGTATGGATCCTCTGAGTGGCCAGGCAGGGTACACAACTGCTTCATCTTCTCTGTGCTGACATTACCACACCAAAAGCCCATTGATATCCCTTTGGATCCTTGAAGTATCCTCTTCTGAGGTAGTCGATGCCAAGGATATAGGGAGCCTTTGGGCCAGTCACAATAGGGTGCTTTTCCCATTTGTGCCCTGTAAAACTCATTTTGGCCTCTAATACAGAGAGTTCCTGGTATCCCCCAGCCACTCCAGAGATCCAGACAGGTTCTGCACTCCTGTGCCTCGATGGCATCAGTGTGCACTGTGTGCTGGCATCCACCAAAGCTTTATACCTCTGTGGATCCGATGTGCCAGGCCACCGAATCCACACAAACCCAAGGGCTGCAGATCCTTCCCTGGGGCTTTCTTCTGTCCTTCTGCCTTGTTCTTCTCCCACATCACTCCTCTAGTGACCAAATCCTGCAGCCAAGGTGCCCTTGTGTATCCCTTCTGTGCTCTGCCACTGCAGAAAATACAGCTCCTTTGAAACTGTCCATAGAGACCTGCTCCTTCTGTGCCAGCATAGCACTGCCCTACTGGGACAGAAGAAATCCAACTCCTCTAGTGCATTTTCCTCAGGCTTGGGATCTTTTCTGTTAGTAGCTGGTGACTAGAAGAGCTAACACACGTATCTGGAGCTCTGCTGCCTTCTCAGCTCAGGTCATAGGCTCTTTATATGGCTCTCTTTCGACCTCAGAGACATTTTACCAGCCTCACAGCTTCAGAATTTTGACACTCCACTGGCCAAAGTTGTATGGCCAGGGAATCTAAGTAGGTTTCTGCCACCAGTAGGATTGTAAGTCTTCCTAGAAACACATTAAAGACAGAGGTCAGCTAGATGAGATCTCCAGATCTTTAAAATGTGTAAGAGGCAAATCCTGGGTAACTGAGAGACAAGGTGGGGAGATGACACATTTGCTTGTTTGCAACCTATGTTCTGTAAGTAGTGTAACCTGTGGTGTGATGTGAGCAGGCAAAGGGGAAGATGACCTTTTGGATTTGTTCTGCTTCTAGCTGCCTGTAGTGACTATTTTTCATTTCCATTTTATGGTGTGCTCGCTTCTATCTTAAAAGAAATTGAAAGCATACAACTGAAAAGCTGGTTGCTATCTAGGTGAACTTATTATGCCTGTCACCTCAGAAGAAATAACTCATCTTAAAAAGCTAAATCTGAAATGCTCTGGGACAAATTATATTCTCAAAACCTCTATATACTGCTATAGGAACCATTTTTTTTATAACACAGGGTTAAAAATAATTTAGATGATGGTCGGATTTGTGGGTGGCAGTGAGAATTTGCAGCTGGGGGAGTTAAATCCCACAGGACAAAGATGATACTTGCAAAAAGCCTAATCTGAAGCAGGTATGTATATAAGAAAGCCAAAATAAGGCTGAAATAAAAAACAGATTTCATGTCTGATGGCTTTTTTTCTTTAGGCTTTTTTCCAGGAGAGAAGAGACCAATGAATGCAATAGCACTGGTAGCTCTCTCCTGGCCATTTTAAAGTATTGTTGAGCTCTGAAGATCTCAAATGAGATTTATTCTATCTACCAGAGTAAGGTAAAACGTCTGAGGTCTTCAGTGACACAAAATGCTACCCAGTCAAAAACAAACACAAGGAAGCTTTGCTATTGTTGAGAGGATTACTTGAAAACGTGATTTTTCAGTTAGGGACTATTTTGTTTTGGGCAATTTAGCATGCACAGCATGGTTCCTGATTCAGCAGGAAGATCAGTATCAGGAAGTCATTTTGGAAAACAGATCATGTGAAAGCAGTAGGCTTCATTTTTAAGCAGGAATTGCAAATATGGTACAAGTTAATGTGATCAAGTACTGGCACTGCTCTTAAACTAAGGAATTTAGGCTAAAGTTGTATCTTGTCAGAGCTTTGGGATACATTGAGAGAATAATGTTGCTTCAAGACTTGTAAAATACTTTTCAGACAATAGCTGAAAGGGCCCTGTTAAACTCTCATAATTTCCAGCACTAAAATTGCACATTGCAGAGGTGAAGTTGCCTTCAATCTGATGAGCTTCCTTTGCTCTAAAAATTGCCTGTCTGGGGCCCCAGAAACATATCACCATGCTGCTGCATCTCCTGGTATAGATGAATGATAAAAGGGAAAGGTACCCATCAGTGCTGGGGGAGAGGGGACCCCACTTCCCACCCAGCAAGCAGGCAACATCAACCTGCAGCTCAGCTCTCTTGCCCTCACGGGGAAACCCAACATCAGTTTTAGGTCACATCAGTAGTCGGTGTCAGAAGGTGTTTTTTGTGGTATTGCAAGATCCCAGTTGTGTGTCATGAACAGTCACTTCACAAAAGAGTCCTAGGGTCAGAACATAAATATAGAGTCTTTTGAAATGGTTTTCTCACGTGAACAGAAAGGGCTGAGGGTGAGCCTTTTCACCATAAGGCTGCCTGAGGATCCCCCATGGGAGTGCACAGGTCCCAGCCAGGCTGTGCACTCACTGGTCCCACGGACATCACTCTGTCCTGTTTTAGGACTCAGGGAATAGGAACAAGTGGAAAGAACCACAGGACATGAGAAACATCTTTTCATGGATGTCTGGAGTCAGAACAAGGTCTTGTACTGGATCTCAGCTCCATACAGTTAGGAACCCTCCACCTGAAACTTGCATCAATTTCCAAGTAATGTATATACTGATTTGTGAAGGAGACAGCTTCTGGGCAAGGCTGTATTTAATCTTGTGCTGAAACCTTGTTCCATTCATAATTCTTTGCCATCTAGAAAGTATCAGAGAACTTCCTTAATGATTTATTATCCTAATCTTTTGTGACAGATTATTGCTCCCGGTTTCAAAGCAGGTAGCAGATTTGTGGCCTCTCAGCAGCTGGACCACAAGACCTGCATTTTTTTCCTGTAGGTGAAATACCTGTATTAATTTCCACTCTATGTTTTGTTCTGTCAAGGCAATTCCCATGGCCACTGAGTTCCCCTATGGATGGTGGGGTTTTTTAGCACATCTGATTTTGTTCTCAGATCACTGTTAAAATTGTTGATGATGATAGAATTTGCATTAAAGCAACTTGCAAAGAACATCAGCCTGGCCATGAGTCAGTATGTGGGTGCCAGGGCATTTATTTTTTATGCTGTCCTGCTGTGTGAAACTGGTGCTTGGTATTTTCTAACATCTGTGGATGTTGTTTGCCTTTACATCTTCACTAAGTGGATCAGAACATCATTAGACTTAGGGAGAAGAATCTGTATGAAGTAATTTTCCTCCAGCACTGCTGCAAAAGGATCCCTCCTCCTTGTCACAGTTTTACTGAAAGCTCTAGCAAGAAAAAACTTCGCTATTGTTTCTTAGATGACAGCTGCTAATGTTGAAATAAAATAATAATAATAAAAAAAGATAATTCTGCCAATATTTCCAACAAGGCACAATTACAAGTAAAGTTGTGAATTTACAGGCAGGGAAATCTTCATGTGTTTGTGCTCTGCATTTCATCCATGACAGCTACTTGACAGTTGTCTGTATATGGAAGTTCGGTGTCCTGTGCCCTCTGCTCAATATGAGGCTTGCACCATGTCTCTTGCACATCTAAACAGCTACTTTTGGAACCAAGATGTTTGCCTGTTGAGAGGTTTAGATGAGTGCTCATCATTATGGTGTGCCAAGTCCTCCTTTTCAATAAAATTTATTTTAATATCATAACTTTGATTGTTTAAGATAGAATGCTTGAAAAAGATAAACAGATTTTTTTATTTATATATATATATTTGGGTTCCCTCAGTTTATTAAACAATTAATTGCAGTTGATGCCATTGAATCATTTTTGGTCTTAAACTTTGTCTTTTTAAAAGAGCAAACACAATTTCAAGCATTAAGTATACATGAAATATTTTGTCCCAAAGAGGGAGGATCATCACAAATTAGCATTAAATAAAAACAGAGGTCTAAAACAAAAAGTGTTTGACACCATAATTATCATTAATGCCATATACTACCTCTTTTGGCTTAGGACTCTAGTAAAGCAGTGGCATTCCTGTGCCTGATCCTTCTGACAGAGTCAAACATTTGTGTTGTCGCTGAGTCACCTGGTCTGCGACAGCTCTGAAGCACTAAGTCCGCAGGATCTATTTCCACTTTGAATTAAAAAGCCACAACCTCCTCTGCCTCATGTGAACACCCATAACAGGAGCAGGCTTCTGCATGATCCACCAAGGTGCAGATCCCACTGAGCAGTGAGTCTATAGACTGGCTTCTCGTGAATGCTATTTAACCAATTTATTGTGTTTGTGTGGATATATAATCTTGACAGGAGAGATGTGAGACCCTTCATCACTTCTGTTTGACTTGTTGCAGTAGCAAAGAGCTGCAGCAGTTATCTCCAGTCTGAGATGATTGACTAGGAGCAATTTTTCATCAGGTGACATTTGCAATAATTACATGGTGTCTTGCTTGCTTGGAAGGAAATAATCAGCACGACCTTCAAAAGGCTCTGCAGAAAGCAGCTCTTGTAAAAACAATTATTTGAAACTCCTACTATGATGGCTCCCGGCACAGCTAGGATATGAGGGAAGTGCACTGCACATACAGGAGCTGCTGATGGCTGCTGAAAAGACAAGAGCCAGGCGGGAGAAGTGATAAACACAAGGGAAATCAGATTCCCTTCTGAAATCCTGTGTCTTCTCAACATCTGCTTCTTCCTGACAGGCTGCAGGTGGTGGAAAAATCAAAACAAATGTCTAGGGAATCAGGTTTATTGCTGTGGATCTGACACCCTGCTCCAGCCTATGGAAGGAAGTTTTTTGGGTACCCACTTATCCCAGATTTTGCAGCAGCATGTGAGATAAGTAATTACTTAGTATGCTTTCCACCCTGAGGACAGGACTTTCCCCATGCTCCCCGCGTGCTGTGGCCCTGACAAACAACCCATTTGTACCACAGTGAAACTGGGGAGTTTTCTGGAGAGCTACAAGTAGGTGATAAGTGTATGGCCAGCATCCCTAACCATGTCCTGGGACACAGCCTTGTCACTTGAGTGCAGCATCCCTCCTCCAGTTTGCGAGCACATGTTGGACCCAGTGTGTGTTTTCTCCCTTCTACCATGCCGGTGATCCTGAGGGTCGTTTTGTCCCCTGAGTGCCAAGGGGCAGCCAATGTTTCCAGCAGGTGAAGGGATTGGGGTGGGAGGAGGACACCTGGGAGGACCCCAAAGCCTTACCATGCAACACAGGACCCTCTTGCCACCCCTACAGATGCCTGGTGTTCCTGGCATGGGGTGAGCTGCTCTAGCTCCTGAATGCGGAGTGTGGCAGGCACCACCCTGCCACTGTACATTCCTAATGCTGGGGCAGCAGGGCCATCGCTGTGCCTTGAACATGGCAACCATTGATTTCCATAGCACAACATTAATTCTTGGCACTTCAGTTAGCATCAAAATTTTGTCTTGCATGGCGATTGCTATGTGACTGGTTTCCTACAGCCCTAATGGCTTTTTCAACTGTGAGCCTGGGTTGTCTATAGGTTGGCTGGAATTGCAACAAGTGTTGGCTGCCTAAATTCCTCGAGGGAGGGAGGAAGGGAGGGAGGAAGAGCAGGAGGGAGGGAGTAAGATGAGAAGGAAGAGAGGGAGGAAGAGAGGGAGAAGGAAGGAGACAAAGAGTCCTAGGTAGCTTTTAACCCTCTTTGTTTATCCTGAGAGCTGTCCCTGTGCCTGCTGTGAAAAGCACCCCTGCGCTGGGTTTCTCTCTCTTGTGATTCCTACATATGGACAAAGATGTTGGTTGCAAGTGCTGGGTCTGAAGATACCTGCTTCAAACCAAGCAAAGCTGCAGCATGTGCCAGCCCAGGTTTCAATTTTCTGAAGTTAGACCTCTTTAAAACAGAGTATTGCCATGTAAAAACAGCAACCTATGGCTAACTGGTTTATTGAACCACCCAGCAGAAACAGATAGAAACCAAGTTACCCAATATAAATAATTTTTCTGACATCCCCACACCCACCTTCTTGTTGTCAAACTAAGACCAACCCAGAATATTTAAAATATTTAAAATGGGATTTTTAGTTTTTTTAGGTGAAAGTATAATTATTGTCTTTTAATTAAAAAACCTCAAAGAAAACCCAGCATGACCAAACAACAACAAAAATCTGAACGGATTTTAGATAAAGAATCATTCTCAATCTGAAAGATGGGAAAAGGACTCATTTTGGGTAATCCTGAAAAGGAAGCCAGAAATCTTGTCTTTCTTCTAGCCAGTAAAACGTGCTGTCTCATCACAGAAATCTGATTAGCTTTTTGTTTAAAAGGGGGTTGTTAGCCATATGGTGTCATGGCACATGGGCAGGCTGCTGCTGTCCATGGCCCACCTCGTCCCTTGGGACCAGTCTGTGCCTCAATCTCCCAGAAGAGGTGTCAGGAATCAGCTTGTGGTGGAGCATTTGATGGAGAGGGGATGTGGTTTTGGCTTGTCAGCTTTTTAAAAGAAAACAGAGGGCTACCTTGGGCATTCCCTGGATTTCATGAGTCTTGTGGAAATTCCTGTTGCTGGCTCAAGGCAGTGCGATGCAGCAGGAACTGCTGCTGGGTCACTGAGCTATACCAGTACCTCATTTTGCCAAACCTAGCTATACCACCATATCACTCTGGCTAAGGGCAGCTGAAGGTTAGAGATTTGGCTGAGGCACTGCATTATTTTCACAACGTCTATCCCTGGAGGCACTCTTCCCATTGATACCGCTGCTGGCTGTGGGAGAGTCAGACACTTGGGTGAGGGATTTTAGCCACATTTCTGGTATCACTTGTTTTCTTGGGAGCACTAGCTGCACAGTGCCGGAGGTCTCTCTGTTTGCTTAGCTCTTTGGAGAGCAGTGGCTGTGTTTGCTTATAGCTGTCTTGTGCAAAAGCTGGCTGCACTCCAGTGGGAGTCCCCGAGCTCTGCCCAGTATGTGGCCACTCTGCTACCTGGGAATTTCTCCCTTCCTCGGGACTGTGCAGACTTTCTTCCATTTCAGGCTCTGCTTTAGTGCACAGATGCTAAGGGGTAGAAGAGTTTCTTTCACCTGCCCTTTGGGCAATGCAGAGCCCATGTTGGTGCCCTCCAGTGCCTAGTGTGTCTGTTAGTAGGACTATTGCCTACCCTTTTCTGAGGACACCCTTGTAAGGGAATGGGTGAGGTCTGTGTGCCTGTCAATCCTTGGAGTTAAGTGCCCCACACCTCCTGAATTGTCTGCTGTACAACTGTGAATTGGTCAGAAAATTGCTGGTGACTCAATAGAGGAAGCCAAGGCATGGGTGGTCTATTTTTAGCTGTCAGTAAATGTACTAAAGTGGCTTACTGCTGAGTTGAAGAAAGGACAGACAATCAATCCCTGCTTGCCCTATTTAGGGAATAAATGCGAAATACTTGCATCCATTTCTAAAGTCTAAATCATAGGTGCTATTGGTGAGAGGTATGCTGGTGAGAACAATCTCTGGCCATCCCCCTGCATAGCTCAGGACAGGCTTTGCTTCATGTTGCAGCAGCAATCCACAAGGCAACCAGCACTTTTGCAGAAAGAAAAGCGGAGAAGGAATGTGGGCACTTACCTGGTAGTGTGCTGCAGCTACCTGGCAGTGCTCAAGTCCACTCTACCCTTCTTGAAAAGAGTGTAAATAAGTGATGGGTAGCAATGAGCCTAGAGAGACGAAGTTTTTCTTCTACAAAAGGGAGCAGTAAGAAAGAAAATTCACAGCTAACAAGCTTGTTTTGCTCATCCAGCTATTAGTGTGTGTGAAAGAATACATAGAGATGTTACTAAATTTTCACACATCCCATTTTTGCCTGAAATGTCCTGTGTTACCATCAACAGTAACTCAGATTGAAGAGAAGAAGAAAGAAAGCCCTTTTGTTTGTATGTGGCCTTGCCTGTGCTACATTGTCACAGTTCCTTCTCTAGTCTATATTTTCAAGGTTTCTACACAACAGAAGAGTGAGAAGCCTTTCAGACGGGGTAAGAGCTGACATCCCAGGGGCAGATGTTGGCTAGGATGAAGTGTCATCTCCACAACTGCCGTAAAGCTGCTTTGGAAAATGAGCTCTCCAGGGTTGTTGCAGGGATAAGATGCCATGAAGGAGTGACTGGACCAGTATGGGAAATGAACCAAACAGTAAGGAACACAGCAAACAGGCCTCAGGAGGGCACCAGCATATGAGCGTCTGGGGCTGGACCAGGATCTTCTTTCTGAAGGAGTTTGGCTTTTGGGAACTGAGTCACACACTGGGGGATACACTTGAGATTTGGTCTGCAGATTGTTGTCGCCATTGCATCAGTTCTCTAAAAAGAGACTAAGAAAGCCTATTCCATCTCCATCTGTCAATGGCAGTGGGAAAGGCTGCTCTTCCACAGGCACTGCTGCTCTTTAAAAGCTTCCAAATGCTGCTCCACTGAAATGCTGTCGAGGTTTGTTCCCTTGCAGTGGCTATGGTCACAGAGTAGTATGATGGGCTTACAGCAGTAGGAAGCAGAGCATCTGTACTGAAACAACTTCAGAACTGTAAAATGATTCAATACACCTGAAGAAAAAAAGGCTGGTGAGGAATGGAAAGGAGGAACATCCCCTAGAATGGAAAAGAGAGAGGATAATCAGCCCCTTGGGTTTATTTATTATTTTCTAAGCATTAGTTATGAGTAATAGAGGTTCAGGGGCATCTGTGCAGTGCAGATCGATATTCTAGGCAGAGGATTAGTTAAAGAAATGTATTTTCTCTTTGGAGCCATTATGTGCTGGAGCTGCAGGGATGGCCTGTTGGGTCTCCAAGGCTATTCCCACACAGTCACTTGCAAAACTTGTAGCTTTACCCAGGAGGTACCCGTGACCCACCCCTGACAGTATCCTCATAGAATCTGAAGTGGGTGTGTAGAGAGCTCTGCTTGTGCCTGAATCAGCCATGTGCAACACTGTGCTCTGCTGCTGGAACTTGCACTGCTGATATTCAGCATGGCATCTTGCCTGTTCCTAGTCCTCACCTACCTTCCTCTCATCACCTATGCAGCTGGAAGAACAGGGCTTCTTTGTCTGCTCTAGCAGAGAAAGAAACAGTAGCTACGGAAAAATACCACTTTGAGTTTTCCATATTGAATTATTGGTGTAAATGTTGGTGAGAAACCAAAAACTGAATGTTTAAAAGCAAAGGAAGTATTAGAGCCTGCATGGGTTTGGTAGTTGAACCATCCAACAATAATCTCTTTGACTTCCTGGACCAGCATAAAAGTGACATCTCTAGGAACGCCACATAACAAAAAATCAATTTTAAGGTAAATATTCTTGAGTTTTCGCTTCAGAGAGCCTGTCTGGGTTTGCATTTCCTTACAGTTGTTTTTTATGTGCAAGATGCTCCTCATGGAGAGCTGCAGCTTATGCTTGCTGTATGTTCCCAAAGCTCCAGCCCAAGGCTGAGAGGCAAGGCACCAGCACTAAGGAATCTCCTGCTGCTATGAAACATGACATTTATAATGTGCTGGTTTCTTCTTTTCAAAAGCAGCCTTTGCAATCTTTTTCTGTCTCTCATGGTGTCTGTAGAAGGCACCATGCTGAGTGTGAGCAGGCTCACGGTGCCCAGAAGTCATGTCTGTATCTTAGACATTGCTCCCTTCCCTCCCGTGTGTTCCGGCATTTGGGTCTTACAGGGCTGCTCTGCAGTGGGTTGTGATTGCTTTTTTGTCAGTGGCTGTCCAAAACAGGAGCACTTGAATGTTTGCATTTTTTTTGAGAATGATTTCAATCCTCAGCTCTAACTACCTATACTTTTTATTCCTTGCTGGATCCTGAATTAGAAAGAATTTTCTGTTATTTTACATTGGAAGAAATTGAGCGTTGGTAAAAGTGATTCTGTCAGCAGAGATGAGGGAGATGGTCTCTCCTCTCCTGTTGTTGCATCTCTCCTGGCTTCCATCCAGTTTCCATCTGTGAAAAATCAAGGGGAGGACTGTAAAACACCTCAGCATACAGTGGTGAAAATGTATTCCTTTCTGGGGCTTTGGCAATTTTGAATGGAAATGCGTTATTCCAGTGCTGGATATTGCACAGCGCAGCCTCATCTCTCCTGATTATTTCATTTCCTGTCTTAGACCCAGCAAGATCATCAAACTTCTTATTGCCCATGGGACCTATCCTTAGGGGTATTTTTGACTTTGAATCACTCTATCTCATAACTTGGCTCTTCTCTTGCACTTGTCATGAAGTTGTATAATCTGGAGTGTCTTACACTGGGATCTTTTTGCTGATGTTCTCCTTTGGCTTAGTAATGTGAAGGTTTTTTTATCAAATCCTTCATGGAGCTTCCTGCTACTGCAGGCAATAATTATTCTTATGTGTACAGATGCTGCTCTAGAAAAATTTCTATTGGCTCTGAACATACCTGTTTAGTATTAAAATATGGTGTCTGGCTAGTTTTGGCAATTGCTTTGTAATGGTCTTTGCTGAAGAGAGGGTACCAGTTCTCTGACCACAGACTTTATTGTTGATGTGTCTGTCTCAGACCTAGATGTTCTGTTCCTTGTGGATTTGTATTTTACCATTGCCACTTCTCCATTAAACATTCATTTCCTTCTATAGCTCTGAAGAGCAACATCTTATTTAATTATTTTCCTTCTGTTATGTGGGGAAAAACTTTTTTGTTGATTCAACCACTTGCACTTTGAAACCTTTTGCCTTATTTTCATTGTTTTGTTATGTCTTGACTGAACCAGTGTGGCTCATCAGCTTTAATTGGGGAGAAAGCACAGGGTCTGTTTGCTTTTCCCTGAAAATAATTTTCTGCTTCATAACAAATTTTAAAGGCCTATAAAATGCATTAATAGCCTGCCCAAATGCAGCTGCTGCTGAAGAGAGCAGAGGAAGCACAGCCTGCCCTGTCACAGAGCAGCAAGGAGTCCACTAGCCTCCTCCCACTCTGTTCTGGGGCTGGAAATACTTACTCTAAGAGTAACACAGTGAGCAGCCAAACCTCTGCATATGAGAGGTTTTCTGTTTGGAAAGAGATGTAGAGTACCTTTCCTCTGGCAACTGCTTTACAGCTCCCACTGCAGGGCTGAGGGACCAGCAGACCTTTCTAAAGGGGAGCAGGCAGGGAGGCCAGCAGTGAGATAGTATGATTTCAATCCTCCTGGAGGTTAAAGGAATAGAATATGCCTCTTTTTTAAAATTTGGCCATGCTGAGCCTCTGGTGCTGCCAGATGTGCCTATGCTGCACCCAGACAGATACCAATTGTTTATGAAAGCTGTGCAGCAGGGGATGGAAGCTTTGTTCCTTGCACCATTGAGGTTTCCTCTCTCCCACACTGCTGCAGCCCCACAGGCCCCCATGAATCTGCTCAGGTTGGCTCTGGACTGGGTTGTGCACAGGGCATGGATGGGCAGGCTGCCTGCTGCCCACTGCATAGCATGGCAGAAATCAGGGGTGGTGGGGCAGGAGGAAGAAATGCCTCCAGGGGAGGGTGCTTGTATCTGCCTTGTAGTAGGGATGGTGCCCATTTTTTGAGTCTCTGTGCTGAAGACACAAGGGTTTCCTTCTGAATGAGAGCTCAAAATAGGAGTTTCAGACTCCTGGTTTAATGTACCATGCACAAACACCTTCAGCAGCTCTGGTATTGCCTGTTCTAGACTGACTTGGCTTTTGTAGCCCTGGTCATCCCGAAAGACCACAACTCCTCCTTTCCTGCACACTGATTTCTTTCTATAAATATTTACATTCAGTTATTAAAGTTGTAGCGAGAGGAAAGGTCAGTGACTTTAATGTTTTCCTCTAGGATGCCATTGCAGAAGCGCTCCAACCCCTGCATGCCTTGTCCCACTGCAGCTTTCCCAGACAAGGCTACAGTGGCCTCTTAGTGGTTTTTTTACTAATTTGTCCTGGCACCATGGTCTTTGTTACCTTCTTGAGGGCTCTGTCTTCTCAGGCACTTGAGGACTCTCAGTTATGAAGTTGTTTCAAAGCATTGATTTCCTCTATTAAACAGTAAAAAAAAAAAAAAAAGCAAAGAAAAGGCTCCAGTCGACTCTTTTATTGTTGCATTTCCTAAGTGCAGCTTGAAGAATAAAACCAAGCACGGGCTCACCTGGACCTGTAGAGGCATGATCCAGGCTATCCAGCTTTCATAGTTCTGAAGGTTGACGTTAAGGGTCTCCAGAATGGTGCAAGTGAGTAAGCAGAGGGCTCAGGACTGAGACAAGTGTAAGCCAACAGGAGGAGCAGAAAGCCCTATCTGGCTGGCTCTGGGTCACCAGCGGGATGGCCCAGGTGTAACAGAACTGAATATAGACATGTACTTTGGAAAGACATCAGCTGTGAATTCCTGAGCTGTCCTCACATGTTCCCTGCAGGACAGGTCTGGCTAAGGGTGTCATGGCTAGTGTCCGGTCTACATCTCATTCTGCAGGGTGTTCATCACGCCCATCAACTCTCTTGCCACTGAGAGCCCAGGCAAGCAGTAGCTCTGCGTACATGAGGGCTAAATGGTAGCTACAATTAACACACCTCTGTGTAATTACAGCACAGCACCTGGCCATGCCTCTAAGGCTTGAGCAGAAGCCAAGTCGTGTGGGTGGAGGGTTTCCCCAGAGGTCCTGGCAATCACGGGGCCAGGCGATGGATTGATTACAGCCGTGTGAGAGGGGGGTTAAAAATAGCTCTCCGGCTTGCCAGAGGAATGTATTTGTTATGGAGTCGCTGAAGGGCTGTAGTAAGAGATCCAGGAGCAGCCTCTGGAGCCAAGCCAAGAGACAGAGCTTCTTCTGGGCACGGTGCTCCCTGGAAAGGCAGACTTGGGCTGCAGAGCAAGGAACCTGCTGCTGTTTGTTTGCTCTCTGTGTTCAGGGGAACAAGACTCTGTGTGTGTTTCTTATGATAAATAAACATTGCTGCACCAAGGAAATGCTTGATGCATCATCTGTTCTATTCTAGTGGAAACAACCTGGCAAGACCCCGTGTTATTGGGTAATCCTTAGGCCAGATGGAGGTAACAATATGCTTCAAATGTTAATTAACTACTTCATTGCGTGTCTGATTTTCTGTTTTTAAACAAATTGCTAAGAAGGCTTGTTCAACAAATATATTTACTGGTGCAGCTTGGTTCATTGCTCAAATCCACAAGATCTCCTGTGTAACAGTAAAATTGTTAGTTTGGGTGTAACAGCAGAGCTAATCACTAACATGTGGGGTGCCTAGAGCCAAAAATCTGTAAATGGACAAGGAGCATGGCAGGGAACTGAAAAAAAGGGACACACATTCTGCTACTCTGCAAGAAAACGATAGTGCTCTGAGGTTTCTGCTTTCTAGATACACAGTGATCATAATTAACTCTTTGTGATGGTGATGAATTAGAATGAGAAAGGCTCCTATGAGTGTAGGATTAATGCTCAGATTTAGGTGAATGTTTTCCCAAAGCAGTTCCCTAAAACACATCCCCAGCGTACATATTGGGCTCAGAGAGCAGGAAGCAGTGACATTCAGGTGTGTTAGGACAGAAAACCTGTATGGTTTCAATAGAAAGGATAGTGATCCCTTAAGAAGGAGTGAACTAGAAGCAAGGGTTATGCCAAGGCAAAAAAGTGGAATGGAACCATTGTGCAGGTTGGCAGGAGATCACAGAGGCCAGTCTGGATGGGATTGTGGTACAGCACGGAGGAGCTGCAGGGTTTAGTAATCTCAGGGCTATGATAAACTCCAGTGAAGTGTAGACTTGACAGCACAGAGGAGCAGAGACAGGAGTTGTCTGTGCAGTGAAAGGTAGGTTAGTCCTATTAGTAGTGACAGCTTACTGTGAGGGAGAGGAGCTTATTCAGATCTCGGATTTACCCTACGTAAATCTATGGAGTCACACCAGTGTGTGAAAAATCTGTTTGGGGCTTGGAGACATTTGTTGGAGGAGAAGTTGTTCTATTTCTGGGATAAGTTTTTGAGGATGGTCATGAGGAAAATAACTTTAATTGCCAAGAGCTCTCACAGTAGCCTTGAACATAGACTTGCAGACAATAACCTCAACCTTTGGCCAGAGCATGCCATGGGTTTGCCTGCAGAGTTGCATCTGGTCAGGGCATGACAGTCATGCTCCCTCACGGAGATCTCTCTCTCTATAGAGATCTATAGATATAGATATAGAGGGAGATATCTCACTGTGTTGACTACATGCAGGCAAGGCATCAAGATGTCTGTAGGCTTTGTGCCTGGCTTTTGGGACACTCTAATAGTGGATAAATTCCTCTTGTTCATACATCTTAGACTCCAGAAGCTGGATAACAAAGCCATGGCAGAAAAACCTCCACACTGGAAACTGTGCATCCTTCCAGCAGCACCAGCCTAGAACTTCTATTTAGTGTCTCATCTCAGGTAGCAGATTTGACTACTGCAAAGAGACACATGGGAGAAAGGGGTTCTCATATTTACAAGAAGATGGTGTTCATCAAAGAGCTTCCAGACCTTCTGTAAGGAGGAGTAGATTTGTAAGACAGAAGGGACAAAATTCATATTCTTCCAAAGAAGAGATGATTTTTTATTCTTATATGATTGAACAGCACTGGAACATGACTTTCTTCTCAAGTAGAGCCTTGACTTCTGTTTCCTGGAAGAAGTGCATGCATGGAGGTCTGAGTGCTCCTAGATGATGTCACCATTTAGGCTATAAATCAGCATTTTCATGAGTACTTCATGAGCTTTTTTTTTTTTTTTTNTTTTGAGCTGTCCCAGAACTGTACAAATACTGTAGAATCATTATTTTGGTTTTATTTTATTTAAAAAGCCACTTTTTAACATTTGCTGCGTCAAAATCATTCAAAGTTTGAGACTTCAGTATGGCACATTTCTCTCTTTTTTGGCTTTCTCCAGCATCTCCCCATAACGTGAACACACCCTTAGGTCAGATTGCTCCTGTGAGCCTGCCAAGCACTCAGCATTACTTGGTGAACAAGAACCCCTGAAGCATCCACCCACCATCTATCCCTCCTCTCCTTGTCCATGAGCATCCAAGGAAAAGAATGTGTGGGAAAAGTACCCAGGTGCATAGAGAAGCAAAACAGTGGAAGATGTAATTTTAAGAAATGGTTTAGCAGTCGCAGAGTGGTTATTGCACACTGGACTTTCACATGCAATGGCACTTCTGTCCTGAGAAACAGCCTGTTGGTCAGACAGCTGGCATGTTGAGCAGCAGAACTGTGTCTAACCTGGATATAGTCGTGACATCAGGTCAAAAAGAAAAAAGGACAAATAGCAAGTTTACTTTGGGTATATCAGTGACTAGGCATGGTATATTTTGGAAACGTTGCAGCAAGTTGAGCTTTGAGAAGGAATTTGCAGGCAAATATGGTAGCTGCAGGTTGTGTTTTTCTGGAGCGGCCTTCATCTTTTTTTTTCTTTTTTTAGGGGGGAAAAAAGGTAAAAATGGAGATAAAAATAGAGATTTTATGTTGGCTAAGCAGCCCTGAAAGGTCTGGGACACAAAAACCAAACGGCAGAAGTATTGCTCAAATAACCAATTTGATTGTATTTCACAAAACCTGTTTTTTCCCCCGTTGCTTTCTTTAGTTACATAAAGGCCTTTCATATATCCAGGTCTGTTGATCTCTGATAAAGTTGCAGGAAGGAGGCAGCTCATTAACTCTCTGCACTGAGCATGTTTTGATGTGCAGATCGCTGACAGCACAAAAAAATCCTTTCTGGCTGTGTTTGCAGGGATAATAACAGTATTGACAGTGTGTACCTGCTGCAGGCAAAACACAGGAGCTCCTCCGTTTCCACAGCATTTCATCTCAGGAGTAATGGCCAGGGAACATGAAGAGTGATTGTGGAGTTGAGCCTAGTACAAAGATCTCATAATTGAATGCCTGTTACATTGTCTCCAGTCAGACTCTTGAAATAAACACTAACTTTTAAAAATTCCTGCCATTACCAGCTACTTCTTTATTGAAATAATGATGCCTTTTTTTTAATAGAGGTTTTCAATCTCTCTTATGTACAAAAGGCTTCTCGAACATTTAACAATTCCAGGCATGAACAGTTTATTCAAGCATTTAGCTTGCAACACTGGAGATGACAAACAAAGCACTATTGCATTAGTGTGGAGAAGCAGAGAGCAAAACTAACCCCCATGCTTCAGTTAACTAAACCGGATGGAATGAAACAGCATAGGCAAAAAGATAGTTACATTTAATGGGTACTTTTTAACTAGAAGATGTTAGACATCCAAGCTGGTATCTTTTAAAAGAAAAATTGTTGCCAGCACTCCTAAATGTGTACATGGTGGGCTTGCAACTTTGTGGCTGTGCTTTGATTTCTTTCTCTCTGCTTCTAAATAATGAAGGATCGTGGGGAGAAGTAAAATGGCTCCATTAGAGTTAAATTCTGGTGCTCGCTGATGAAACAAAGATAAAAAGCAAACGACAAATGCACTGCTATAATGGCTTGGGTGTTGCATCATCTTAGCTAGTGTCCTTCTCTTTCCCTAAACTAGGAGAGGATGGTTTCAGGTCCATTTAAGGTGGGATCAGTTTCCTTTGTAGATCAAAACATGATGGCTGTGTAGTGGGGTGTAGCAATAGAGAGTGGCTGTGCAGTTTTTGTCTCAGCTCTGTTGCTGAGACAGAGCTAATCCACCACACCAGAGCTACTGGGCCAGCAGAGACCACGGTCTACATTTGTTTCCTCTGCTCTGCCACATACTGAAATCCCAGTGAGTAGCTGCCCCAGTACCCTGTGTGCTGAGAGACATGGTGAACTCACACCTGCAGGCGGTGACCCTGGGAAGGGAATGCCCCATAGCAGTGAAGAAATGATTGCAGAGGGACCTCCCCAGGCTCCCAGAAATCATAGAGTCATGCTGGTGGCACAGCTCTCCAAGCACAGCATGGGAACAACCTGCTTTGTTCCTGCTCATGGCCCTTGCTGGTGCTCAGGCACTTACTCCAACCTGGCACGGGCTGTGGCCACAGCAGCCTGTGGAGATGAATAGCCTCGGTCTGCATCTGCTGCTGCCCACAACCCCAACTTCATCATACCAAGAATTTCTTTTCTCTTCATGAATGGTGGCTGAAATTAAACCTGAGGAGAATTCAAGTTTAATGTCAAATGCCACTGTTTCATTATGCAGATTTTTCAGAGCTGCAGCCAAATCAGTCCAGCGCTGCTTAATTGCTTAATATTATAAATCATGGATTTTGCCAACTGCTTGCCTAATTATGTATTTTTTTCATTGTAAACATCAGCTCTGAGATGATGGAAGAGAGGCTGTTCAGATTTTCCCCAGCCAATCTGATGGGCTGGAGTACAGCAGCCATTTCTGCAGCTATATTTATCGTCCTCTCATCCAGGTGGCTGACATGGACCTCCAAGAAGTTGTCTTTTATACCCCTCTCTTTGAAATGAGGACTCTCTTTGCCATTTCTCCAGGGAAGCTGCGTTTCTGAATCCATTATAAAAGGTTATTCATCTTGTCTCCCAAGGACTTGCATATTTTCATGAAATATCACTTGGCCTTTTGCCATGTTTTCAGTCCAGAGTCAGAGGCCAGGCCAGCTTTGGGCAAGAACTGGAAGGCTCCTCTCTGTCTTAACTCCTGTTACATCACACCAAGATTCATCACACCAAGGATTCACTGGTTTTTTGGGGGGGTTTTTTTGTTCATTTTACTCAGGGCTCAGCAATTCCAACAAACTTGAACAATATTATTTCTAAAGCCACTAAATTTGAATTTTGGGTCTGAGCAAATTTAACTTTTTTAAGCTGGAAATGAAGGGACAAGTTGAAGGTGGCAGGTATGTGATAGTGCTAAGCACTGTGCAGCCCAGAGGGAGGCAGCCCTCTGCCCCTGGGAGCTCACAGCCTGATGGATGGGAGAAAAGGAACACTGACTATGACTGGTACTCCAGAGGAAGGGGCTGGGCATCAACTGGAGCAGATGTCACCTCAGCCCATCAACAAACCCTTTCAGGGTGGCTGCTTCAGAGAAGCACTGGTGAGAAAAGCAGGACCAAGTGTGCCCCCACCACCACCTAGCCACAGGAATTTTGCTTACACCACTGCAAAAACACTCCCATCCAGCAGTGTCACACAGCTTTCATCTATAGAAAATCTACTGACGTTCATGCATATTAATGTTCCTATATGACTGCACTTTCTGATCTGCTTTAATCCAAAGATAAGCTGAAAGCCTTATTTTATTTTGCAATAGGAATTGAAGTAGTATATTTTCCTGCTGTTTTCCAGATACACTTGAACAAAACTTGATCATAATGGTGGAGAAAGCCTCATCCTCTACATAAAGTCCATTTGTATCAAGGAAGGTGTCTAGTGCTGTACTTTAAAGTACAGATCATTAGAAATAACTATTTGGGACATTATAGCTGAGGAGAAAAGCCTGCAAGTCATCTGTACTAGCACAGGAAATATAAATGTCTCTGTCTCACTTATCAACTGCTGAAAATGAAAGGTGTTTAACTTCATAGGATTTAATATCAGTAAAGATTTTTTTCCCCTCTGATAGTGCACAATCATACTTGCCTGAATTTTGAGAACACAGTTCCCCTCTTGCAGATATACTATGCATTGTACAGAGAGAGCAGATCAGAGAAATGAAGACCAGAAGTCCACTTACAAAGGTAGGTATGCAAAATGTGCTCATAACTGCAGAAATAACTATTAGAGTCACATGTGACAGCTGAACAACCCTGCACACAATTAGGATAAAAGGGCAGTTACCCCTGGCCAGAAATTGTGTGATGGATAGCTGCACCTCCCTGAAGTGCAGCTGCATAGGCACCTTTGGTATCCATTTTATGCACATTTATTTAATGGGAATGGAGACCATGCTTCCTGTGTTGAAAAGTACTTTAAAATATATTTATACAGAAATTCCAAATGTTGTTAGATTTATTCTTGCATTTTGTGAGCACTGTCTATGTGTTTCCTGGCTTCTTTCTTCTTTTTATCCTTTTTTTCTGGAGGAGGTGAATAATTCATCATTGAAGGAGCACATGGATTTTGATTTTTTGTTTTAGTAAAACAGTACTTCAAAGCAAGGACTGTCAGAGGTTTGCTCATTGTGACTCAGATCTATGGAAAAGGCTCTGCAATGTGTCTGGGATCTCATTTTAGTATGGTCATATTTGTAGGTCTGCTCTCAGTCTTGTGGTTTTTTTCAGTAGAATCTTGCAAAAAATATCCCCAAGTTTAAGGAATTCTCTCATTAAAATCCCTGAATTTTTTGACTGAAAAACACCTTAAGGTTATGGGTTTTTGTTCTCTGGTCGCAGCAGAAATTTTTAAAATGAGCAGAGCTATGTGCTGAAGTTCTATTTCTTTTTTCTTGTGTGTGTGGGGTGTGTGTGTTAAACTCATGTTGAATAACTTAATAAATTTCAGCAAAATCATCTAAGCACTCTTCAGCTGAGAAAACTATGCATTTTCAGAGACTTTCTTAGCAATGAAACTGCCATTGCAAGATTCAAAAGCTTTACCTTTTTGGTCTCAGTCACACTTAAAAAGCAAACTATATTTGTAGAAGAAGATTAGGAGTTTCAAAATTCGCAGTTTATAAGGTTGACAGTTCAGTGCTTCACATGGTACCCACACCAAAACAAAGTGTATCATCCTCAGAGAGAAGACATTGGGCAGCATGGATCGACTTTGAAATACTCTCCATTGCCAGTGACCTTTAGCTCTTAAATCTGTCTGACATTTGAGGTTCCCATTAACCTGCCATAAACTCATAAGCCATTTGGAAAGTGTAAACACAGCAGGTCCCTACCAAAATGTAAATCTTGTGCTTCTGATACGCTAGCTGGAGTGAAAGGATTTGGAGGAGTAAGGACCCACAGACAGAGTGCTGCACTTCCACTGGCCACACAAGCTGGGAGACACTGCTGGCAAAGCTTGCAAATTCAGATGAAGTAAATGGCAAAGGCATCTAGAAAGGTAGCATAACATGGATTCGTTTTGCAGGTTACCTCCATGCTCCCTCTGTGTCCTGTAACAGATGTAGGATTTGGGTAAGAGATGCTACAGTACATTATTCCAACTGTAGCATAACCATCAATGCATCACGTCGAGTTGGTGAAAGTTCATGCGTTCAGAAGACACCGTGACTGAGAGAAGTTTTAAAATAGGTTAAATCTTCCATGCTGCAACCAGTATTAAGACAGTAATGGTTTTTATCGTGTTACTGGCTTGTGAGGGACAGGAGCCACATCTCCAAAGGCTCAGAGCTTAACTTTGTCTTTTGTCCCACGGCAGGCAAACGCCAATACATCCAGAAGTCTGGATGCCTTCTGATTCACTGGACACTCCATCCTCCAAGGCCTCAATGACAAAAAACCCAGTGTGTGCTTCTTTTTGCAGCTCTGAGTGTGGCTCCTTTTTGAAGGGCTGGATGACCAGTGCCCTGCTAGTGGTGCAAGATTGCCAGTATTGAATTTTGAGAGTCCTAGTCTCCATCCTTTTCCCACATTTTCCCTGTATTTACCATTTTAAAACCTCCTTCTGTTGTTCTGAAGCCCAGAACTATAAGCAATTTGGCCTTCAGCTGCTCAAAGATACTTTCAGCTATGATACTTCAGAAGATCCTTTCAGAATCTTCTTGCAGCAAGAAATTCTATAGCTTATTAAGACTGATAAGCTATAAGTAGGGATATGAATAGTTCTCAAGGCTCTTGTAACTTCCTAGATGAGTCTACATTGATTGCACACATTTCTTGCAATTCTGTGATCCTTGAAATCCTCTGGCTGACCTCTATCCTTCTCAGAAGATAGGTAACCATGTGAAAGATAAGGAGTTAGAATGGGCATCATCTGCACATGGCTAAGGAAAGCTCACTCATATGAAGTCATCAGTACCCTCAGGAGTCCTAGGGGTTTAGAGCCTTTTCCATAACAACAAACACAGCTCTTGGGACACAGCAGATCTGAGCCTTTCCTTGAGGCTGAGGCTCCCTTCCAAACTGTTGCAACTGTCCATTCCAGATCTACACACTGGGTTCTACAGCTCTGCCTTTGGTTTGCTGTATGTCTCAAGACTGTTAAGTTTTTAATCCAAAAGGTTTTCTATTCATCTAATGGTGTCTTATTCACAGAACTGATCTCTACCAGTAGTTCACCTCTAGTGTCTCAGGACTGGTGACCTGTGCTGACTGAACAGCAGTCCCTGACATCACTGGAATTTCCATCTCAACTGGTACCCTGGAGAATTAGGGCATGGCTGTACTGCATAGATGCAGTCCAAGTTGTAGGAGTCAGATCTTTGCCCCTGTGTGTAACGCTTCCAACTGCTTGTCCATGACAACTAAGGTGTATGGAGAAGACAGGGTGGGAAACCATGTACAGATAAGGTTATTTGGTAAATTGAGACACTTGAGAAATGTCTGCACTGTTGAAGCTTCCATTTTGAACACATCATACTTTCACAGTGACTCAGGATAACATAGACCTATCAGCAACCAGCTAGAGTGTGGTCACACTCTGAGCATCTCTGGATTCGTGGAGTACAAGCAATTAGCAGTGATTTGTTTGGTTCTGAGTGGCAGCAGGTTCTTAATCCAGTCTTCCCTAGAAGTTTCCCTCCTGTTTGCCCATGCCACAGTCTAGCCCTGTACTTAATACGTACAGGAATTAGCATCACAGTCCTGGTGTCTGTGTTGTATAGCTCTTCAAGACAAAGTGCCAGAGCCATGGAGAGGTTTGAAATAATGTCTCTGCAGCAGTCAAAAGTTATTCCTTCTACACTTGCAGCCCACAAGTTGTGAGATGTTAAGCACAGGGCACACATCTGGTAGGGAGAGGCTGTCATGCAGACTTCTCCAGATCCCTTACAGTGTCTTGGCAAAGCTAAGCCTGATTGGGACCAGTTAAGAGGCTCAGGGGTAGCTTTGTTTGGTTTTTGGCTCTGCTGTTGTGAGGCGAATATGTCACATAATTAGGTACTCACTGCACGTCTTAGGTCCCCTCTCTTTTTTGAGTATTTGCCTTTTAAACCACACTGTTTAAGTACCTGTTATTTTCCAAAAGGTTAGGAAATCCTGCTCACCTCCTGCCTCTTTGAGCATCACTGGCATTTATCAACGGATCTGACAGGCTCAAGTGCATTGCTCTTCAAGGTGCAGAGACTCAGCTCTCCACTGAGAGCCATTATTTAGGGCTCAATTAATCTTTTGTCCTATTTTGCCTTCAGCAGCTGAGCAAAGCTCCTCGCAGCTCTCACTGTGCTTTGTGGTGAATTGTTACTGAGACAGGGCTGGCCTTTGTCTGATGCGCCAGCTTGTCTCACTCTCTCCTGGATTATTTTTTGGCCCTGCAGTTCTTACCCAGCTATAGCTGTCCTCAGGATTTCTCAGAGTCAGCAGTGCATATGGTGTTTATACATGCTCAGAGGGGAACCCTCTTTTGCAAGCGCGTAGTGGTTGACAGGGCCCTTTGTGTCCTCCTTATGCTTTGCATGTGCATTTTGTATTGTTTCCAGACAAAGTGAGACTCAGTTGTGTGTGGAGTCTGGAGCCCAAGACATTTTTCATTTTCTTTCTCTTGGAATTACAAACTTGAAAAGTGGTGTTATGCTCTTTTTAGAAAAAACTGAGCTGATTTATCTGACTTCAGCAGCAGTTATGTGGGTGCTGTATGGAGCTCCTTGTGCTTGCAGGGTAGTGGAGGGTTCAGTGCAGGGCTGCAGGCTCATGCCAAAAGCCAGTTGTGACCAACACAGAATTTTCTCACTCAAAATCTCCAGCTACATCAACTGAGGATGTTTTTTTAATGGAAAATTGCATCTTTTTCATGGAGGTTCAGCAGTGATGCATCTTACCGCTTAAGGAAGAAAGGAACTGAAGCACATTTTGAAGTAAATACACCTCAGCAAAGTGCCCACAATACTGCAGTAAGGGGAGAGGCTTCAGAAAATGTACATTTGGTGTGTTAAACTTCTGTTTGGTGTGACTCTTACTTTAAGACTTACAAGAAAACCCCAAGGCTATGTGGGTGGTGTTTATTAATGACTTTCAGTAAAAGTTTTGGCCTTTTGATTTTTTTCTAGTAAAAGTAGATCCCTCATTTTCCTTCAGGCTGGGGTGGAAGCAGAGTTACCCCAAGCTATGGTGGCAGCTGGACAAGTCTCTGTGCACCCTTGTCTGGTACCAGCAGTGCAGCTCAGTGCCTTCCTTCTCAGGTGAGTGGGGCAGGGGTTTGTGCTCACCTCTTTTATAAGCAGCAAATCAATTAAATATTTAATCTTTGTGACTGTGACAACCTCTTGATTATTTTATGGTCTCATGTTTCTTTTCTGACAAATTTTATGCATGTATTATGCAACAGAAAGCAGAAGCACTTTGGTCTTATAGAGGAGAGATGAGTGCCCTTGCTCATGCAGCATCCCCTTGTGTCTGAGCCAATTAGCTCTTCCCTTAAATGCTGTCAGCTTTCTCTACAGAAATAAATGTCCAAGAGAGAAGGAGAGAGGTAGGGGACAGAAAAGAATTTAGGTGTGGATATATACATAGAAATGCTTAGTAGTGCCTTCAAGGCAAGGAAACGTGCATTTTTTGACTACCATTCCCTGTGTTCCCTTGCTTGGGGCTTGTTTTCTCCTAATGATGTGAAGCACAGACCTAAGATGTACACTGAAAGCAATAGACTGGGACAGAGAAGCCAAAAATCTAGGAGAAAATTAGTCCATCTTGTGATGCCCTTAGGAAATCAATGTGATGGGAAAGCTAGTTTTTTCCCTCCTCTAATTGCAAGTGTTGGCTTCATCCTTCACATCCAGACCCTAAGATTAGCACAGTTAAGAGTATTGTGCTAATAACATGAATGTTGTGGGTTCAATTGCTGTATGAGCCATTCACTTAAGAGTTGTACTAGATGATCCTTGTGTGTCCCTTCTAACTCAGAATATTCTGTGAATCCTTTGTTCTTAGTTTTCTTGACAGACAAAAGAGCAGGTCCTGCTTCCCCAGAAGGCTCTGGCACTCCCACCAAGCCAGCTTCTCCCAGGCTTTGCCTCAGGCACTGAGGAGTGCCAGGAAAACGGGATTCCCACCTAGAGTACCCTCCTGGGTACTCCAAAAATGGCTGGGAACCTGTCTTTTGTTGAGGGTCAAACTGGATTTCAAATTCCCCTGAGGGAACATCCAGGAATGATGCAAAGTACAAAATTTAAATAACATAGCCACAGCATGTGTGAAAGGGAATCATAGGCTCCCAGGCTTGGGAGTGGAGCTCCCCAGTCTCTCTGTGGTTGTGTTTGATACCACCACAAAGCACCTGAGCATAAGATCAAATGATGTCTCTTGTGTCCAAACTGTTTGTGGTCAAAAAAGAGGCCAATGGGTGGCACAGAGACTCCTGGAGGAGAAGTACACAGAGTAAGGACGTACTTGTGCTTGCAAGGTACTACAGCTTTGTTCTCAGGTGTATTCTCACTTCAAGGAGGTGTGTTGGTAAAAGGCCGCTCTGCATGGCTACAGCTGAAGTCTGTTTCTCCTTTTGCATCTAATATGAATGGCTTCCCCCATTCAAAGGAAAGACAGCTCCCTTGAGAGATCCCACAAGCACAAGGAGATTTTTACTTTCTCTAGATGCCAATTCTACAGCTGGATACAAGGTGGAAAGGAACAAGAACTATTCCTGCCTTTTCTTCAGGGGCTTAAAAATAACGCATTTTACTGTTACACTGTTACACATGTTACATTGTCTCTGACTAATCAGGCTGATCTTCCAGCAATGAGTTTCACTCACCCTAGGAGCACCCTGTGGGATGGACATCAGCCTGGTGAGATGGAACATGGGATAAGGGATGGAGGTGATACCGTCTGCTTAACTTGCCATGGATGGTAGCACTCGGGAGTATGGGGAAGGTTGTATAGCCTAAAACAAACACAAGTTAATCCAGATGCTGCCTGTTCATCTCCCTATTCCATCTCTTAAACAACGCCCCAGCTCAAGCCCTAGTCTGATGTGCACGATAGACCAAATCTGGCTCTGCCCAGAGAAACCCTTCCCAACCAGGGACTGCTCTCCCTGTGTTAAATGGGCACACGTGAGGCCTGTGGAATGCTTTGTCTGCTGTCACAGCTTTTTACTTTCATACTTAAATTAAGGTAGCTGATGAATACTTCAACTGGTTTGATTTTTCTGCTTCCCTGTTCAACACTCTTTTCTCCTTTATTCTAAGCTCTGTTAATTCTCTGTATCACCTAGTCCCCTGAGCAACTGCTCATTTCATTTTGGAAGGAAATTAATTTAGCAGTGTTTTTTTGATTCTCATTCTATGCCAAATAATGTGAATAATGTATGTGCTACCAAAGGCATATGTAATTAGTCCATTGTACTTCTAAACAAAATCTGAGGACTTGGGGTTTTGGTAATGGCAGGTAGGAAGACTTTTGCTACTGATTTTTCTCTGTGCTTCATTTTTTTGCTCTTACAAGCTTTTTCTCTCTGGTATTGTCTGGCTGATAACTTTCATTTCTAAAGAAGAAAATCACTTTCTGAATCCATGATAACCAAAAGCCTCAGACAGTGAATTTCACTGGGTCACTTTATCATAATAATGATATAACAAAACTGAATTAAAGAAATATGAATTTCCTCACCATCATTCAGGTGAGTTAATGGCTGGGTGAGTGAATATCTGAGCCTCAAAGTGTACCTCTGTTTTGCTTAGAAGTCCTTGATTATATTGATTATTTTAAATGTCAAATGTTCTGATTTATTCCTCATAAGTTCATAACAGACATCTTAAAGACATTTACCAGTCAATTTTTGTGTTTGTTCTCTATGACTGGTCTGGATTCTTACATCAGGATACATTTGCATGGGTGGTCTAGGGCCTTCTCTGCAGCCAACTCTTGCCGTTATTCAGGCAAGGGAAAGTGCTCTAAGAATTCTTTTCTGACAAACCCCTAAAAATTTATACTTCCAAAATGGCCTTTTCAGTTCCAAGAGAGAGTAATAACTATTTTAGCTACATGCTTCATTAGCCTAGTTATGGTTATTAACCACACTAAGGCTAACAGCTTCAGCTAATAACATGCAAATTCTGAGTCTCAGGAACACTTCTGGTAGTGAAGAAAATATGAATATTTATCAGGGGCCAAATTTAGCTCTTCTGAAAAAAAAAAGAAAAAAGAAAAAACCCCCCAAATTGAAACATGAAAACCACAACCTCCCCCCACAAACAACAAAACCCAACCAATCAACAAGCCAACTAAACAACACCCCCCCAAAAAACAAACCAAAAATCCCCAACCTAACAAAAAACCAACAAACCACACAATCAAAAGCAAACAAAAAGTTATCACATACATGAGGTAAAATACTGACCTAAACAGCCAGGTTTTTACCCTGAATTGTTTGCCTTATGTTCCCTCTTAATTCCCCAACCAGGGTAGATAAGGAGGATGCTAAAGGCACACCAGGTTTTCAAAGTGGTCTGTGGTATTACAGGTCGGGCTCCTGCCCCTCTGCTCTATCCGTACCAGGGAGGTGGGCTTTGCCTGGTGAAAGGCACAGCTCTACCAGCCCCGTTTGAGGACAGAATTGTTTATTGTTAAAATTACTTGTCCTACTGCACAAACAACCTGTATTTCTCACTGCCCTTCAGGACAGCATGTGTTAACTTAGTTGAGAAAGGCTGAGCAGGGACAGAGAAGAGTTTTAGAAAGTTGTGGACCAGCTGGGCACATTTTGGCTTTCTCTCCTTTGACATCTGGTAGCATTTTTTTATCATCCCCATATCAGATATGCCAGCAAGTTAATAAACTCAGGTGCAGGGCAGCAGATTGCCTGATGAAAATGAGTAATTACATTTCACTTTCCCTGACCAGAATTTTGATTGCCACTGACATGATTAATAGGATTTTCTGATCATTGCTTAAAGAAAGCTGTAACCCCTAGGAAGTAATTTAGTATACGAGAACTTTAACCAGGCTTTAAACCATCAGCAAAGATGAGGGATAGTGAATTACTGAGAGAATAGTATCATGAGAGGAGGTCTGACATCTTATAAATGACTCAGTGAATAAATGGGTGAGAAAGGACACAAACAGCTCAGTGACAAACTGGACACACAACACTACATCAGGTGAAGATGCAAGACACAGAGATCATTCAGAAGACTGTGGGGAGACCAGGAAATAAAACCAACCCTGTGATATCTTGGAGGAAGTAATATCACCCTTCCTTTTGAAGAGTTTGGTGAAGAGTTAACATGAACCAGATATTCCTATTCATTCATCAAATAACCTTATTACAACAATAAAATGCAGTTGAATAAACCACAGTTGAGTCAATATGCCAAACGCTAAAGAATTTCACTGTATTCTCAGAAGGCACTTATAAAAAATAAGCGCTTCATGTTCAAAATTTCTAACACTCAGTTTTGAACTGAAACTGTGGACAGGAGCAGGACTCAAGGGGAAAAATTCTGGGCACCATGGTTTCCACTGATGTGTGTAGCTGTGCAGTTCTCCTGCACACGTCCTTATGCATGTGGAGAAGTCTGTCTTAGCACACACAGCTTCACTAGCACTGGAGCTATTCAAGCCTGGATTTTGTGAAAGTTGAGCCTTAACCACTTAATATATTTAAGCAGGAAAGGACTAGCTTTGACAGGAGCTTTCCATCCACTGTGGGTGCCTATGGGAGCCTGGGAATCCTGAATCCCTGGGAGATGTCCTGCAGGGACCAAGCAGCATTGGGGCACGTGAGGAGGATTGCTTGGCTGACTGCTAGGTCAGACCTCCTGCCTCTGTCAGGGTATTTGCCACTCTCCCATCACCCTCCCTCCACTAATTCTGCCTCAGTGCATCTGCAATCATGTTTTCAATACTTCTTTCTCAAAGAGTGTCTTCTCCCTATCTCTTGGCCAGGCAGTCGAGGAGCTGAGGGTCTGCGTAATCAGTGTCCTACTTTCTTGTGCCTGTCAGAGAAAGTTTCTCTTTAAAAACATAAGGAAAATCCAGGAGTTGCATTTCAGGAGCTTTTATTCCTTTATCTCCTTCTCTTTTCCTATATATTTTGGGGAACTCTTTGTCAGCAGAAATGGCATTTGATAGGCTTCTGTTTGTACTTCCTTATTTTGGGGATTCTGCGTTCCTCCACTCATAATTTTCTCCTTTGTTCTCTGAATGTCTTCCAAAGGGGGATCTTTCCAGCAGCTTCAGTGAGATCTCAGAACATGTCCACCCTTTCCCACCCACCAAATTCCACTCCTGCTTTCCCCATGGCAGTCCTTCCTCTTCAGTCTGCCACCTCTCCCACCTCCTCCCACCTCTCTATGATTCCCAGACTTCCTCTTCAGTCTGTTCCTTTGTCCCCGCAAGTGCCTGTCCACTTTCCTGCCATCCCTCTGCTCAGATGTTGCAAGAGGCCCTTTCACCCCCTGCTGCAAATGGGTCACTCCTTCTCCTGCCCTCACTCCACTACTGCCTTCCATCAACCAGCTCTGGCACTCGCTCCTCCTCAGCTGCAGACAGGTCCCTCCTTCAGGTGCTTTCAGGTGGTTGGAAAGACATGGCTAAGAGACTCCTTGCTCCCATTTTCAGAGCTTGATTCCATTCCCAGATGGCTTGGCTGTTCCTGATTTCCACAAGATGTGTGGAAGTTTTCCCAGAGAGGTCACCAACATCTACATCTGTCCGGGACAGGAAGAAGACACGCACCCAGCTAGGAAAGGCTCCTGGAAAAACTTTAGTTGTTGAGACCTTGTGGCTTTTCCTAAGAATGTGCAAGTGTGCTTTTTCGGGCAGCCTGTATTTTGAGCTCCACATAGGTGGGAGGCAGCCCAGAGCTGAAAAGATTGGTGCTGGTGCCTCCAGATGGATCACACATCCAGCCAGAAGGGCAGGGGGGACAAAAGTCTTCCAGGAGAAATGACTTGAAATGTCAGTGCTAGAAAACAGTTTTGTCATAGTTGTGTTTGTGTCAAAGCAGGAAGAGCAGCTTGGGTTTATTTTTCCTTAAAAAAAAACCAAAAAAAATCAGTCTGTAATAGCAGGAACGGGAATCTGCAGCCTGAATGGACAAGAGCTGCCATTCTTTCAAACATCTCATTGTGGCACTTCATAATAAGAATTCTGAACAGTGTTTTAACAATATCAAATGTACTTGGGCTACCTGTCAGAGAGATTGGATGTCAGCTGTACAGCAAAATACAACTCCAGCCTAATTGTGGGCCTTCAGGAGGAGCCTCATGAATATGAATAAATAGTTGGAAATATGTTGTGATGCTCAGTTAATTCTTCAAAATGCTGATAATTGTGCAGCCATGGTGAAGATTGATGAAATGTATGATTACCTGGGAAAGGGTGCATTGTTGTGGGTGTTCTAGTTCAGTTAAGCACATAACATGTTACAAGAGGCTTTCCTACTCAGTAATAACATTTTACTTCCAAATTCTGTTACAGTGGCTCCATGATGCCTCCAAGACATTTGTCTGAATTTCATGTGCCAGATAAAACATTGCTGATAAAATTTTGAACTGTGTGTGGGTGCACGTTAAAAATATTTATGTAAGACCAGAAGCAAAATACTTTGGTAAAGTATTTTCTTTACCATTTATCATTGGATAAGATGAAGGTGGCTGGCACGGGTTATGTATGGGTGTGGGAAGGGCAGTGGATGTGACTGGGGGAACTGGGACAGTTACAAAGAGGTTTGAAAAAGGTGCAATTAAAAATTAGCTGTATTTCTGCAACCTACCCCCCCTACTCCAGCAGGGGACCCCTTGTCACTGCACTCTTCCCAGCTGGTGGTTTTATCTGCTTGACTAGAATAGTTCTGGGAATGCAGAAATTCTTTGAAAGGTAGTACTCAGGAAACAATCACAAGCATCAGTGCTTTAAAGATAGGCTGTAACACTTCTGCAATACTTAATTATTCTGAATACATTGGCCACTATTTGGTTTCAATCTACATCTTAAGAACCTTTTTGTGTATCTTGTTAAGTTACCAAAATGCAGAAGCGAGGGGCAAATAAAATAAAAATGCTGATGAGCAAATGGGATGGTCAAATGTACTAAAACATTCTCGGCTGAAATGCATTATACAAAATTCCTGTCAGTTTGAACTCTGCTAAATGACCCTTTGTAATGATTTTTTTTATCATTCCTCTCATGTTGTGCTATAAATGGATATTTTTCTGGAACAATCTTGCAAACCTCACATTAAATACAAGTTGTAATATATTAGTATGAAGAGAACAGCTAGGAAAGCACTCTGCAGTTTGCCTGGGTTGGGAAAATAAAACTAACAATCCAGGTTTTGAGGGGATATTTATGAATTTTTTCTTACTAGGTTAATTATTTTGGATCACATGCTACTCCACTTTTCTGAGGAACTTTGGTAGGAATACAGTAGACTGAATTTGACTTTCCACAAGTGGGACTGAAGTGTTTAAGATGTTGCTCTGAATGACTTGTCCTCACCACACTACACATTCAAGGTTTTTCAACTTAATGACTCAGGGGAGAGGAGCATGCCACAGCTCTCCAGAGGCTGCCCAGGTGTGTGCCAGGTGTGGAAACAACAACTCCCTGAGGGGCTGTGGGCTGTGCATGTCAGTGCACACATAAGACATTGAAGCCATGTCAAAAGATATTTGTGCTCCAAATGTACTTATGCTCTTTGGTTTCAGTGCATTTTATCTAGGTCCTTTGAAACACAATCCCAGAGCTACACTGAAGGGAGGAAGGCTTGTTCACCTTCTAGGAAACCATGTGAATGTTTGTATGCAGCAGAACAGCTGATACAGAGCAAAGAAACCATGTTTTTCAGCAGGTTTGAAAGTAGGTCATTCCTATACCATTACGAATACCAGATGTGCCACCGAGTGTTTCTGTGTAAAACTACCCGTCGGTTCGGGACCGAACCACCACTTTCCCCTGGCAAACATATTTTCATCTGTTGGGTCTGTCTGGCTGTATTTTGCACTGTCTGAATTTGGAAGACAGAAAAGGGAAAAGTCACATATGTAAAGGGATTAAAGGGATTTCTGCCTTATTCTGGACCATTTTACTCTTCTAGCCACCTTCACAAACCCTTTCCCTGTGCAACTATCCAAATGGGTTTGATGAGGTTCATTTGTTGAATATCCTGTGCTCCCTTGCCTGCCCTTGAAGAGAAGACCATATCTGTGTGGAGCTTACCCATAGATGGAGGAAGGCAGGGTGTTTTCTTGCATGTAGAGCTGGAGAACATTTATGCTAGGACCAAGCTGGACCAGTAAGTTCCAATTAGTCAGTTACGGGTAAATCATAGTGTTTACTAGAGTTAGTTTCATTAGCTAGCGAGAATATGGGATTGTGGTTGGGAGGTTCCTAAAATTGCCTCTTTTTCCTATTTGTGGTATATGAGGACAATTGCCTTTTTGCAACCCCAAGAAGTAATGCATGCAGCCTGTATCATCTGAAATCCATCTACCATCAAAATGGGAAATGAAGAGAGTGCAGAAGACATATTTTTCTGTAGACTCTCAGCATTTTCACTCTGATTCTGCTGCAGGTTTTTCCCTACATCAGCATCCTTTGATTTGGCCATACCATCAGATTCAGCTACTGTAGTGGTTTAACCCAGGCTGGATGCCAGGGGCCCATTACACCCACTCTCTCACTCCCCCGTGCAAACAGTAGAGGAGAGAAAATATAATGAAGAGCTTCATGAGTTGAGGTAAGGACCATGAAAGGTTTCTCGCTAGCCACCATCACAGGCAAAACAGATTCCATGTGGGGATATTAGTTAAATTTATTACTAACAAGATCAGAGCTTAAGAGGCACCTTTCCCCCCACCCCCTCCTCCTTCATGTTCAACCTTCTTTCCCGCAGTGGTGCAGGGAGACAGGGAGGGGGGTTACGGTCAGCTGTTGTTCCCTGTCGTTGCTTAGGGAGAGGAGTCCTTCCCCTGGATCTCGTGGGGCTCCACCCACAGGCGATAGTTCTTTACAAACTGCTCCAGCATGACTCTCTCTCACAACAGACAGTCCTTCACGAACTGCTCTGGTGAGAGTCCACCCATGGGCAAAGTTCTTCAGATACTGCTGCCACATGGGTCACTTTTCCACAGGGTGCAGTCCTTCAGGTGCAGCTGCTCCAGCGTGGGTCCCCCACAGGTCACAAGTTCTACCAGGAAATCCTGCTCCAGCGTGGGCTCCTCTCCCCACAGGCTGCATGTCCTGCCAGGACCCTGCTCCAACATGGGCCTCCCACGGGCCATGGCCCACTTCTGGCATCTACCTTCTCTGGCATGGACTCCTCCATGGGCTGCAGGGGCACAGCTGCTCCACCGTCGTCTTCGCCAAGGGCTGCAGGTGGATCTCAGCTCTGGCGCCAAAAGCACCTCATCCCCCTCCTTCTGCACTGACCTTGGTGTCTGCGTTGTTGTTCACAAGTTCTCACTCTGCTCCTCTCCAGCAGCCATCTTCATCTAAACTAATTTTCTTCCCTTCCTTCTTAAATATGTTATCACAGAGGCATTCCTTCCACTGCTGATTGGCCTGGCCTTGGTCAGCAGCGGGCCCAGCCTGGAGCCGGCTGGCATTGGCTCTGCTGGACATGGGGGAAACTTCCAGCAGCTTCTCAAAGAAGCCTCCCCCTCAGACCCCTCACTGCTACCAAAACCTGGCCACAGGAAAACCAATACAGCTACCATTCCCCTTTGTTATCCATGGAGGTGGAAGAGACCCTTCATTCCTTGGAAGAGGAACTTTCTTTCTTCTGCTGGTTATATAATTTCCAAATTTAGCTTGTTGAGCTTTTCTCTACCCAGCCCCACAGGCTCTGTCTGTGGTATTTAGAGGAGTGGCCCTGGAAATTACAGAAATGGTTGTGTCTTTGCTCCTGATGTGCCACTCATGCAGACCTCAACATGGTGCATTTGGGTACCCAGTGTACAGTGCATCTGGCTGGTGTCTGTCAGGATGCATCTGGTTTTGAAGGTGACCTTTTCCCCTTGTATTTGGTGGAGATACAGTGACTCCAGGTACCAGTGCTGAGTGATATCTCTTGTATGAATTTTACCCTGGCATTTTTTTCCCATGACTGTACAAACCAGCATTTCTGCTTCAAATCTACTTGCTCTAATAATAGTAGTATCTCCCCTCCCTCTCTAGCCTTCAACAAAAATTCAGGATTCCTAAAACAGAGATCTTGGTCTTCCATTTAAGCTACATCTTCCTCAGGTATTGGGCAAACATCTTCATCCTGGCATTTACAGTCTGGGCATCTTCCTTAGATTGGATGTCTCAGAAGGTTCTCACATCCAGGTGATGTCCACATGCTGCAGATTCTTTTAGCGCAATATCTCCACATTTCTGTCTATCCATTCTCCATCCTAAAATTGTTATCCAGATTTTCAAATGTCTCAATTATTGCAAGGTTATTGCCCTACCAATATATCCACCAAGATCCCCCTATGAAGCTTGTTTTCCTAGCTTGCTGTTTTGAGCATGCCATCTCCCTCTATCTACCCTACCATCAGCTTCCATCCTCTCTTACAATGATATTCCATTCCTTTCCTGGGCTTCATTCCTTTTTTACTGTCAAAACTGTCAGTGTCTGCCCTAGCAAGATTGCCACCCACCCTCTCTCCCACCATTACTCATGTATTCAGTTTTGTTACAAGCACTTAGGTGTTGTTTATGCTGGAAAAAGCTCCTTGCAGTCATCCAAAATGCTTCTTTTTCGATCCCTGAAAACTTTCTGAGCAACCTGTTTTGCTCTGACACATGTAACCAGCTTAGGACAGGAAAGTGGCTGGGACATGGAGAGGAGAGAACACTCTCTGTTTTATTGACAAATATTTTTGGGATGCTTCCCTGTATTTATCTTTTCCTTATGTTTAAGGGCAGATGTTAGAGCATATGAACTGGCCTTTTGCACCAGTAGGTCACTTAGAGCAGTGCTTAGTTATCCTAGGCACAGAGTTAATATCAATGAGGACAGCAGATAATTCTCCAAATACGCCCTTTCCCTTACACGTTGAGAACTGCCCATTGCTTCCTTCCAGCCTGAGCAGCAGCCTGGCCTTTTCCCTGCAGACACCTGCTTTGTAACACAGCATCCTCTGGCTCAGAAAGCCTTCAGTTGGGATTTTAGCTGCTTGCAACTCCAGATGTACTCACTCGGCATAGCTGCAGGAGGCAGTGGGAAGGAGAGGTGTATGTGTGCACACAGCAAGGCAGCTGCCCGTCTCCTCCTCTGTTAGCACCAACCACAACCTGTCCTCCGGCATCACATGGTGGGGCAGTGGAACTGCAGTCCCCAAACCAGACAGCCCTCTTCCACCTCCCGTGGTTATCTATGGCTTACCCCAGCCTTGCATAAAGCAGGGACTTAACAGTGCTGGGACTTGTAAAAAGTGCACCTAGAACCATTAAGATTGGAGAAGACCTCAAGGTTATCAAGTCCAACCATTAACCTTGCGCCATCATGTTCGCCACTAAACCATGTCCCCAAGAAATACAACCACATGCTTTTTCAACATTTTGAGGGACGGTGATCTCACAGCTTTTATAATTGTTTAGAGGACCTTTGTGTTTTATGAACCAAGGACTTTTTAAAGTACTTTAGCTGTGGAAATGAAAAAAAAAAAAAGAGCATGATTAGATGGGAAAAATAGTTTCTTTTCCTTTTAAATATTCACTCTTCTAAAACTTAATGTTTGTTAATACTAAGAGTATGAATTAATAAATGTCCAGGTCTTGAATGCTTGAATAAGGTGCCTCTAAGAACATGGTATTACTGTAAACTTAAATTTCAAAAGCTTTTAAAAATACTTCCTTTGTTCATGTCTGCATACTTCATAGTATATTATTCCATCTGAGTCATTTCCCCATCATCAGAAGCCCACTCAAAGCATCAGCCACTGTCATACTGGGGTACTGCTTTGAAGGCCCGTGTAAACTTCCAGAAAGTGCTATGCAGAGCTGTTTACTCCATTTTTCACAGTAACTGTTCTAAACCACCTCTTTTCCCAGGGTTAAAGCAATCCCTATTTTCAGCACTGCCAGGGAAGGTGACATCGTTGGAAAAAAGTAGCATGCTTGATTCCTCTGAGTCATCATGGTCATGGGTCCCATGGCTCTGCAGTGATGGAAACCACAGCCTCCTGAGCCCCAGTCGTGAGACTTCAGTACTGGCTTGAGCATCCCAGCTCAGACATTAGCTCCCAGTGGTATCCTACAGTGCTCTTTAATGTTCTACATGGGATAGATGAAATAGTGGTTAGCAAATGGCACACTAATCATGTAAATGGCTTCATTATGTTGATTAGACCCAACCATGAGCATAACCCAGCTTACCCTGCAGTGCCTGGCAGTGCAGCAAGGCAGGTTCAGATCAGATGGCAGGAGACAGGATGTAAAGGTTGACCTTCACTCTAAATACATATCAAGCCTTCTGCTCCATGAAGGAGTTTGTATCAGATACAGGCAGAGTCACAGGTACTTGTGGTGGAGGTGTCTCTGGGAGACAGATCAGGCTGAGCTGATCCGGGCTCATCGGTTTGAAAATGGGATGACAGAAGAGCGTACGATGCTACACAATCCTCTGATGAACCGCATGAAGGAAGTGGATAGAAAAAGACCACTCACCCTTAAAACTCTTGAGTCAAATTTTCACAGGCAGCACGTCAAAACCAAACAAAAATACTTTTTTTTCATACCCTTATTTAAGCCAAAGATCCCACTGCCATAGAGACTTCTAGAGATCTGCTGATACACCCTCAAGCACAGTTTCAGAGAATTGCAGACAGGAAAGTTCTGTAGAGGGCCATTAGACACAACAAGCCAGCTATTCTTACATACTGACAGAGTCAGATGTGGCTTAAAAAATGATGTTTAGTGTCATCCCAGTGCCTTTGGGACCATACTCTTGGTCAGGTCCTTCTGTCTCCTACAGCTCCTTGAAAATCCAGCAGAAAAAAAAATTACATGAGAACTCAGAAAACAAATGTTAACAAAGTTCTAATTTTCAAATATTTTGTGCATTTCTGATTTATTCTGGAAAGTTTAGAACAACTCCTGCTTAGGTAATGTTTAAATTACAAAGCTTGTCAAATATCTGATCATTTAGATACTAAATGATCAGATATTTGATACTGGGTTTGAATTTGGTATGGATTCACATGCCTTAAATTCACCCTCCTGTTTTCATCCTGTAAGCAGGACTGGTGACTTTAGGAGGGATTTCTCCTCTCACATTCTAAAAATATAACCCAGAAATATAAGTAATGTCTCTTTTAAAGGAATATTTCTGGAGGCAGTGGAGCTTGATAAAGCAAGAGAGGGCGTATAGCTTGTGTTGGAATATCAGTGTATTTTTGATATGAATGCAGAGAGATTTTGTTGTTACTTTGCCCTCTTACAGCAGACGAGTTCCTGTTGCTATGCTGGCCCACACACATTCCATTACTTCAGGAAATCAGACACACAGCAGGTTTTGATGGGTTTTGTCTTGTAATGGAGATTTGTTCTTAGAATGAATCACTCTTCTAGTTATAAAGCTAGTAAAAGCTGGTCTTGAATTTTTGGACCTCCCTCAGTGCTAACAGACTTATGAACTTTGAATATATTGCTATATAAATTACAGTGTCGCGTTGCACTTTTTGGCAACTGATACATAAAGGAGAGAGAATACAGCCTAATACCAATGTAAAAATTGCTTAATATAGTTTAAAGTTCTCTTTTGAAGCATATTTTTTTTTAACTTTACTTTGGCTATCTCCAAATATAGAACGTGGTGAAATGCAGTTGGGAAGAAAGAAATGAGAACACACACGTGGCTTTCCTGCCCCTGTGCTGTGTTGGTGCAGGTGGCAGTGAGGTACCTGTTCTGCTGCTCCTGTGATCAACATCCCACACACTCTTCTCCTTCCCAAAAAGGAGCAGATCTTGGAGCTGCATTTTATTCATGTTCTTTATGGGGCCCATTGCTTCCATCCTACACCAGGATGTTGCAATGCAGTGCAGATGCCAGCAGGGCAAGGAGAAGGAGTGTGTGGCACAGGGGTGGTGATATTTTGGCACAAAAGCCAGTGAATCAGACAGGCAGTGAGATGTAATTCTCCTTCTGTCCAGGCATCCTGTTTCCCATAGGGCCTAGGGGGGATGGTGTCACCCTGAATGATTTCACAGGCAGTAACAGACTTGGACTTTAACTTCAATTTTATCAACCTTTGCTCTTCCTGGGAACAGATCAGCCCTTTGCGAGTTCTCCTGCTTTCTCTTGCCTCACCTCTCCCGTAGATTGTTTCATCATCTGACAGTGCAGCCACAGCCACTTTCATGCACCTCCCTCACACCTACAGCCCTGTCGGTGGGACACCCAGGTGCTTGGGACTGGGGCCCCTCTGCACCCCTGAGCCCTGCTCAGCGAGAGGGAGTACATCACTTGTTTTCAGGCTGGAGCAGGACCTGCTCCATGGCAGGAGGGATGGGAGGTTTATAGGACATCAGGAGGAAGGTGCTTTGGCAATACAGTGGTGAGAGAGGGAAACCCTTATGTGGATTTCTTCACCACAAGGCATAGCTTCAATCAGAGCACCAGAGAGCATTTCCTCTAACTGCCTTGTCCATAACTGGTGCTGGACATTTTTTTGAGAAATGAGCTATCAGCCTTTCCATGCACTCGGCTTTTTAAAAACCAAGGATGGGAGAAAGTTCTGCCTGGGGAGGTGTCAGACCTCTACCTATGTCCCTGTTGCGGATGAATAGAGACACTACACTGAACGGGCAGCATAAGCCTGATGGGCAGAACCCTGGATTTCAATACTTGCTCTGTTACAGGTACTACAGTGCCTTGAAATTGGCTTTCCTTTAGCCTCTAGCCATTTAGCTGTGCAATATCATAGCCTGCTCCTCTTGCTCATATTGTCTCTTCTTTGTGCTGGGAGCTGTGCTCATGAAAGAGCTCACCAGAAAAGCAGCACCTTGAAAGTTACAGTCCTGATCTGGCATCAGACACTGGTGGGAGGCCCAGGAGAACCAAAATCTGCTGGGAGAATCAGAAGGGGAGGACTCTTCTTATTATTAGACATGTCACCCACTGACAGCCGCACCTCAGACATCCGCGAATGCCACTTCCTACTCCTCTGAACCAGCTGCTTAGCTTGGCTCCACGGGGAAATGCTTAGCCAGAAGCTCATAATCCATATTTGACTCCTCAGTGTAAAATTAAACCACCCCACCATCAGAGCAAGGAGGAAGGCACAGCTGGTGCTCAGCTTGGTGGGGGTGATGGAGAAGAAGGGCTACTTGCGACCAGGATGAAAAGGCTTGAGGGAAGTCAGTGGAGCAGTGGCTTTTCTGGACACTCATCAAATAAAAGTCATTGCTGAACTCATTATCTCTTCGCCACTATGATTTCAGCTCACTTATTTTTGCTTTTCTGCCTCTCCTACATTTAAGCTTCTGTTCAACCTCACACTTACCTCTAGGAATTCCTCAGCATTTAGGATGACATCCAGAATAGCTCTTGTTTTTGTAAATTTATTTAGTCACCTCTCAAATTCTCAGCATAGGTGCTGTGCATTACCTGGCAAAGTTAAATCGTACATAGGTTCTGTCAGGGGAATTAGAAACAGATGAGAAGCTGGAGGTGTTTCAGGAACTCTTCACAGAAAAAGCCTGGGGGACCGTCATGGCTTTCAAGCGTAGTGAGGATTCCCCAGTGGCCTAGTGACACAGATTTTTTTAAAAAACAATTTATAATTAAGCTTTCCTTGAGCTCCCCCTTGTAATGGTGCCTCTAATGCTGTAGGCAGGTATCTCTAAGGAAACTTGTATTTCTTTAAAACTTAGCTCTGTGTGACATCTCACTCAGCTCTTGGAAATCTCTAGGACATAGGGTGTGACAGTCCAGAGGCATGAGATAATACAGGCATTACTAAGCGTGATCTGTGGATAAAAGGGGCCTGATCCTAACCTGATCCCAGACAACACCCCACAACATAGACTCATGAACTGCACCTACGCTGCTAATTACCACGAAGATGTGGGGGCAGCAGAAGTCCCTTCCTCCGTTCTCCTGTCCTTTTTATTAAACCTGCTCATCAAACTGTTTAAATGTTAATCATTAATCAGTAACTGAGCTGCCTGTTTGCCATTATGTATGCCACATTCCCAGAGGATCACTGCAGTGCCTCACCCACAAGCAGTGTGGTTTGTGGGTTTCTCCCCACACAAAGGTCAGTGTGTGGTTTGTAACTGCTGTCCTTGCAGTGACTCTGTTGCTGTTCTGGCTCCTGGGACAAATGAGTTTTTTATCCCCGAGATGGGCTTAGCAGCCCCATCTGGGTTTAATGAGTGAACTTTTATAACCTATTAAGTATTTTAGAGATTTTACAGTCTTTTAGTTTTATAAGGTATGTCTGCACAAGAAAAAGAGCTCTACCTCCAAAGTTCAGGCTGCCCTGGGGTTTTGTTTGCAGGTGGGAGGTGGCGTCAGTTCAGCTCTTTGGAGCAGGAAGGATACCTGCTGAGCATCAGCCTTAGGTTAAGCTGCTGCTGAGGAGGAGGCAGGGGAAAGCAGCCCCTTCGATGGCCCTCTCCTCAAACTTCCCTCCAAGGTGAACCTCCTATGGAGAGAGAGGTTTACTTAACTGCTGGTGAGTTACAGCAAAGACTTAAGAGATTTTAAAATTATCCCTGCCACTGTCTGGCTTCCCCATTTGAGCAGGAAGCAAATTTTCCTAATTACTATTGGAAGTTTCTCGCTTGACATGGAAAGCCTAACAGGGGTTTGTTCAAATCTCTGTATATAGTCTGGACCTTGACCACTTAGGACTCAGTAATTTTTATAAATATTTAAGTTTCATTACTGGGTTATTTTATGCTACACTATGCTATACTGTATTATGCTATTCTAGGTGTTGTGACTGGTTGTGACTTTGCACCCCGGGCAATGCTGCTGGCCCTGAGTGGAGGGCAAGATGAGCATCCTGTGCCTAACACAGTGCAGGTGCCTGACACCTCTCCCAGGGGCCTCAAGGCAGCAGAGGCATTTTCCTTATAATGCAAAGGTCTGCACCAAGCCAGAGGACAATGACTTTGTATTAACTATATGAATTCCCAGTTGCAGGAGCTGTTCAGTGCAAGATGTGTCTTTAAGCATGAAGGTGAAGGTGGTGGTAAGTGGAGCTTACAGCACGCTGCGAGCTGGGCCTGAGATTGGGCCACCTCGGTGCGTGATGAGGGTGTCTGTCAGCTGGCAGAGGAAAAAGCAAAGCACCTGGTAATTCTTCACCCCAATCTTAGCTTGACCTGGTTCAAATAAATCCTCTGCCAGGGATTGTCTTCACTGCTGACTTTAAATAGCAACCTCTTCATTCACTTAAGCCTTCTTTCAAGCTTTGTGGCTGCTCTCTGCTGAGCCTTTTCTGTTACTCCTATCTCGGACTGACAGACCAATTCTTCCTATACCTGCACTGGTGCTAAAGACTGCAGACTCAGGGAGATGGTTTAAAGGCAGCAGAGATTTTCCCTGGGAGAATTTCTCCAGCAGCCCTCACAGAGCAGCAGATATCCCTCTGCAAAGCAAGCATCACAGATGCCCTTTCTTCCCTCCCTCCAGCCTTGGCCTTCCTCGTCTCATTTTTACTTACTCTCACAACTTCTCTATATTCATTCCAAGTGGCCTGATCTTGCTTCTGAATCCTGTGTGTTTTCTGCTTAAGCCTGAGTAATGACAGGAGTTGTTTTCACTCGTTCATGCAGGTCTCTCATCCCTTTAGCCCAGTTTCTTGCTCATTGGGATGCATTGTTCCTGAGCTTGGAGGAAGTGATACTTGAATTTCAACCAGCTCCCTTGGACTCCTCTTCCCTGCAGACCTGCCTGTTCCCATGAGGTTCTTCCAAGAATATCCCTAAAGAGACTAAAGTTAGCTCTCCTGCGTCCATAGTTGTAATCTTATTCTCTGCCCTGCTTTCTTCTTACCCGACACTGAGCTCCACAGTCAGGTTCACTGCAACTACAGCTGCTCCCAGTCTTCGATCTCCCACAAGGCCTTCCCTGTTCGTCAGTATAAGGTTGAGCAGCACACTATTCTTTGGGGAATCATCTGCTACCTGTGACAGGAAGTTGTCATCAAGGTTTTCCAAGAACTCCCTGGACTGCTTCTGCTTCACAGTGTTGCTTCTCCAGCAGGTATCAGAGCAGTTAAAGTCTGCCACAAGAACCAGCCCCTCTGACTTTGAGGCTGTTTCAAGCTGCCTATAGAAGGCCTTATCCACTTTCTCTTCCTTATCAGGCAGCTTGAAGCAAACACCCACAATGTCACTCTTACTAGTCTGCCCTTTTATCCTAATCCATAAGCTCCCAACTTGCTCATCATCTACCCCAGGTCAGAGCTCAAAATCCCATCATTATAGGTGTGATCTTCCCTGGGGACAGGTTGTACTGCCACTGGGGTTTGTAAAGCCATAGCCATTTTCAGTGTTAAGAACTGCAGCAGGTGACAGCCCCATCTGACTCACCGGGGTTTTGGGGAAGGGAGAGAAATGATCCTCAATCCTGCATGCACAAGTCCATTTTCAACAGGCAGGCAGAAATATGGAGCCAAGAATCACCCCAAGTATCTCCACATGACATCTCAGGAGGGCCACAAAACCACTCCAGAAACAAAAGAAGCTTGGATGAACTCCAATGAATACACAGAGAAGGATGAACCATGCAGCTCCCTCAAATGTGAAGGAGAAAAAAGATTTCAGCTCTATGACAATTCACATCCACTTGGATATCTGAGCTATACCATTTGTATCTCTACTAAACTGCCAAATAACCTCTCAGCATACTGACTGAGGAGTACGGAGGCACCTGCTCAGATGGGTAAGTGCTGTAGAAATGGAATAATTTAAATCCTCTGTTTGCCAGAATGAAGCAAACTAACAAAAAGTCCATTCTTCTCTTTAATAAAACCTTTCCTCCTTTTTTTGTAATCAATATGAGTCATATCTCTTTTATGCAACACAAAGCTCTTAATTCAGCTGAGTAAAAGGTGTAATGTAATTTTGAGAATCTATAAATGCTCTAAATGTGATGTATTTAAAAACATCTATCCTGTCTAATTAGAAAAATAACTTCTATGACCATTAGAGAAAGAGCTTGTTATTCCAGAGCAAACATCAGTATTTTTGTCTCCCATATATTGGCAAATTCAGTGCTTTACAACAATACGGAACACATGTTCCTTAACCCTTTACTGTGGTGAAATAGCCATTTAAAAACAACTTTTGAGACCAGGAGTGATCTGATCCTTTCCATTCTTCTTTAAATGCATTCACACCTGACATTGCTCAGTAAGCAAACTTGACCTGGAACAAAAGTTTCACAGATCTTTGCCAGTTAGCAAAAACTCAATTTCAAGACTGGAGAGTGTTTTACTTCTAAAGCATAGCAAATCAGCTGGGAGAAAATGGAAGTGACTCTGGGCAATCTTCTTTTTGCAGGGTAATTTAATTTCAAAAAAGCAGAGAAAAGTGTCACCACTGGCTCCGTGACAGGTTCTTGGTCCTCTGAAGCCCCAGCCAACAACTCAGTGCTCTTCCAAGGACTGTTCAAACAGGAAGGAAGTACTGCACTCTGGGCAACCCACTGGAGATGACTGGCTGTGTTTGCTTCTCCCCCCAGCTTCCTTCCACATCCTGCATGCAAGATACCAGCAGCACCCTGTGAACTTGCAGATTTTAGAGAAGATCAACCCAACTTGGGGTATTCCCCAGCACTGCTACACCATTGGGTTTTGCAAGCAAAAAGAGGCTCAATTCCCCAGTTGAATCCAAGCTGTAGCTGGTCTTGTTTTTCTTCCACTCAACCATGGCCACAGAAATGGAGATAAACTGTAGAGTTGCTCTCAGGGCAGGAGGTGCCACCACCAGCACTGCAGAGATGGGCCAGAGAAGAGGCTAAAGCATTTCCCTGCATACCTTAAAGCAGACTTTGTAGTTTAGTTCTATTTCCTATATAGTTATTCACACATCTAAAGAAGTCTGCTGACATAGATAGGGCTGCCAAGCAGCCCCTGTGTAACTAAGTAGCTGTTCAGTGCTGCTGGCCATATAAACCTGTGGCCGCTGGCCCATTGCACACAGTATCTTAGCCAGTGGGTGAGTGGCACCTCATTGTACAGTTCCCTGTGAGCACTTTGCTAAGTGCGTTTAATCAATGGCTGGAGAATGACATTTAAACATGTGTTTGATACTTTCTCCTAGAATTAGGACAGGATTACACTACTTTGCGTCCTGATTGGTTCTTTTAGCCTGCAACTGACTTCAGATTTACATAAGTGTGCAATTTATGCTTTCTGCTATCTAAAGCCTAAAATCAGTCTATTTTGCAGCTGTTACTTTGCTATCAGTATTTCACGTTCATTTCCACAGTGCATTTGTCACGAACATACAATGCATTGCCAGTTCTATCATTAATTCTAGCTCAATAGAACGGTGTCAGAACAATGATGACACCTTGTTTGCATGAATTCCAGCTTTTCTCATAAAAATAAAAATTCTGAGCCCTATGTGTAATTTTTTCTGACCCTGCATGTTGCTCTCTGACCTAAAGAACAACTGGTTCAGCTAGTGAATGGATTCCCCATCATAGGTGGGGATGCTCAGCTCCGAGCCCGCTGCCGGCACATTTAGTGCTCACAGTTTTAAGGTTGTTTATCCAAAACAGAAGCTGGCAGCTTCCTTAATGAAAACATCACAACATTACAGTGTAAGGGCTCCAAGATGGAGCTCATACTCTCTGCAGGCTCCTGTGAGATGTTCTGGAGTACGTGCATCTTGCAGTCCCTGCCTGTCAGCTGAGCAGGATAGAAACAAAAGCACACAAAAATTAACTGGGGAAAAGGAAGGCCCACTTTCTGCCCTCTAACTGAAGGTTCTTGGCTAGAAGAAAGGACCTCTTTTACTTACCGCAGTTCCTGCTTCTCCTCTCTGCCTTATGACACACACACTATTCCTCATTATTCTGTTACTCACCAATAAACCCCCAGAAGAGGGGATATTTTCTTCATTTGGGAAGTGCAATTAATCGTCCTTGATTTAAATACACATGTCCATATGGATCGTTTGTGCTTGTAACAATTAGCCGCTTCATCCAGGCATAGTACTAAGCCTTTACCTGTTAGGAAGTAACCAGGAAAGCATTCCATGTTTTTCTGCCAGAGGACAGATGCTTCCCTGTAAACAGCATTGGGCACTCAAGTGCAGAACCCTGTCTGTTCAGACCATTGCTTGTCTATGAATGTGAAAGGACGACTTTGTGTTTTGGGATATTGTAGTTGGTGTTTCAGTACCAGTTTATATGCCACTGCTCCAGGGCAATCACCCTGACACTCCATGCTGGCTGTCAGGGTTACCTCATCAGTGTGGGGCTCATGAGGGAGATGAGGCATTTCTTGGTTTTTCCATGTGTTACAGACAGACGCTCCAACTGCAGTCTTCCACAACTGGTGACAGTGACAAACCTCCCTGTTTGCTAAGATAGGTATATGAAAAGTAGAATCATAGAGCGGTTGGGGTTGGAAGACACCTTAAAGACTATCTAGTTCCAACACTTTGCCATGGGCAGAAACATCTTCCACTAGTCTTGGCTGCTCAAAGCCCCATTCAAAGTGACCTTGAATATTTTCAGGGATGAGGCATCTACAACTTTTCTGGGCAACCTGTTCCCGTGCCTCACAACCCTTGCAGTGAAGAATTTGTTCCTTATATCTCATCTAAATCTGCCCTTCTGCAGTTTAAACTCATTATGAATCAATAGAAAAGGACACTGATTTGGGGCATTGAACAGAAAGGGAAAAGTGAAGATCAGTGTCAAAACAGGAGCATGTGGAACTCCTCCTCAAAAGCCAGAGCTCCCTTTGAACTCAGCACATGCAATGGCTAAACAGACCACATCATCTCCTCTACTTGGGAGGTGTCATCTGGTCACTGTGGCACTGCAGTTTTGCTGGTTGTACACTCAGTGTGGATGGTCAAGTGCTGTCATGGTGTTAAAAATCAAACACCAAAATAATCTGGCAGAGCCAAACACCAAACCATCTCTATTGCCCTCTGTATGAGTTTGGACATAGTGAACAAGGAAGATGCCCAAGCAAAGTTTTATTCAGAAGCTCTCACTGACATTTTTATCCTATTATAGTAACACACACTCAAAGAACCCAAACACATGTGGCCAAAGGGCACCACAAGAATTCAAACAGTTTCAGTCTCTTCTGCAACTGTTCAGTTCTCAGTGTGAGTCCTCACAGAATATTCAAGCCATAAATTCAGACACAAAAGCTGTTTCTTCCCTCTTTTCCCTTCATTAAGCTGCGTGGCCAGATTAATCCTATGTACAAATGTTGTCATTTCCAAGGGTGAATGTCAATCTTTCCTGAAGAGTGGTGTAAAAGCTGCTAGGGTGTGCTCAGCCAATTTGCTGAGCTCTGAATTTACAGTATTGTTTATCAGATTTCTCAATATTTACACTAAGTTCCCATTCCAGTAAACAGATGACATATTATATGATACTACTGTTCAAAAACCCCAAGGAAATGAAAACCAGAAACTCTCTGCAGCAGAAACCCACAAATGCAAAATACGTTCAGTTTATGTTCCTTCCAATGCCTTTTTCTCTGTCCATTATTTATAGGTTCCAGCAGTTCAACTATCTAGGAAGTATCCTTTCTTCAGATGGTAAGATTGACAAAGAGATAGACAACAGGTTAGCAAAGGCATACAGAGCCTTTGGAAAACTCCATAAAAGAGTTTGGTGCAATAAACATTTGAAGAAAAGTACAAAGATTAGTGTCTACAGAGCCATTGTACTGTCTGCTCTTTTATATGGGTCTGAATCGCGGGTCATCTACCGCCATCACCTGCGACTCCTCGAACACTTCCATCAGCGCTGCCTCCGTACAATCCTAAACATCCACTGGACTGACTACGTGACTAGTGTTACTGTCCTTGAACAGGCAGGGGTCACCAGTATTGAGGCCATGCTGCTGAGGACGCAGCTGCGCTGGGCAGGGCACGTCTCCAGGATGGAGGATCACCGCCTCCCTAAGATTGTGCTCTGTGGTGAACTCGCCACCGGCTGCCGCAACAGAGGAGCCCCAAAGAGGAGATACAAGGACTCCCTGAAACAATACCTCAGTGTTGGTCATATTGACTGCCAGCAGTGGTCCACTCTGGCCTCCAATCGAGAGACATGGAGACACGCCATTCATAGTGCTGCTGCCTCCTTTGAGAATGCACGTAGAATCAGTCTTGAGGAGAAAAGACAACGCAGAAAGAACCGCGTCTCATCAGTACCACCTAAGGAGAACTTTCCATTGTGCTTTTTGTAACCGGACTTGCCTGTCCCGCATCAGCCTTTTTAGCCATCAGCATGCTTGCAGCAGGCGTGGGTAGAGCCCTTCCCATATCTTCATTTGCGAAGCCTAGCCATGATGATGATGATTTACAGGTAACATGTAGTTCATGTGTATGTGGAGCGCCTGTTGGCAGATAGGCATTGCTTGATGGGTTCAGACTCTCAGTACTTTTAACCAGAACGTCTCCAATAATGACAATTTAGAGACACTTTAGAAGAAAGACTTCTGTAAGGAATGATAATAGGAATGCCAGCCCCTAAATCAGTTTTTTCTTTACTGAAGGAACTCAGTTTGTGACAAGGAGCGTTAGGAATATATTCTACATTTTTTGAAGCTCAGTTAAGCAAAGAATGAGAAAATGTCCCTGTTTGTACATCACTGCCTGGCCATGTCTGAATTGTGCATGGTTCTAGCATGCTCTGGCATTCCTGGGCATTGAGCTGCTCAGGTTAGTGTCTTTCAATGAATGTGCTTAATATTTTTCTTCCTTTACTAGAGTATGGTACTAAAGTATGGTGCCTTTCATTTTGCTTTATATCTTTTTTTTTTTTTTTCAGTATTTTTGTTTACGTCTATCGGCAGAAAAACCAACAGAGCTTGGCACTGCCATTGCACATGAGTTATCCATTGGCCTGTCCACTCTCCACACAGGAAAGCCCTTAGGTAACAGCTCAAGACAAAACCTCTCCTCTATAGGGTATTTCATCTCTACTTTAAAAGCAAGGAGGACAGTCCATGAAGTAAAGTAGTATTCCCAAAACTATGCTGCCTTCCGGTTTTAACTGCAGATTCCGCACAAGGCTGTTGAGTCTGGGCGCTAGCCCCAGCCTTGCCCCAGAAGGCTGCAGATGCCACAAGGGGATCTGTGAACCACAAGGGATAATGCTGGTGAGAGGAGCTTCAGAAGAACTGGGTACTGAGAACATCCCTGGCTGGGACAGGCCCATGGTATGTGGCTTTTACCTCAGAAGGAAAAAATGCCTCTTGCTTAATTGCGGGGAAGCTGTTGTTACTTCTGTACTGTGCTTGTCCTTAATTAAATTGAATAATTTTACATAATAAATTGAGCAGTGCACCTGCAGTATGCCATGTAGATTCAGCAAAATGTTCATCTTAATTATACCAAGTTTATTCAACCATGTTAATGCCAATAACTCCATCTGGCTGGAGCAGCAAGCATGGTTTAGCATTTATTTCCAGGTATACAAAGCTTTGGTTTCTATAAACTGAAAGGAGATGAGCCACTGAAGGGAATTTGATTGCGATGTTTGATTTAGCAAATTATTCTTAAGCTTCAAGAAAACGATAATGGCAGATAATGTTGTATCAACTTCATCTACATCAGAGTTATATGGGGACATTTTCTGCATATAAATTAATATGGCACCAGTTTTGGCAATGGCTCTAATTCAATAACCTATATCTCAAAAAGTTAAACAAATGAGAGGATTTTCAGTATTATATTTGATTGAATATTAATATGATACTTCATTATAATACAGAATAACTATTAAGTTGTGACAATTCTCTTTTGTGTTTCTTGGTTTGGATCCATTCAGGTTTTGTTAAAAACAGAAGTTTTCTTCTTTTGTGGTGCACAGAGTAAGACAAACCACTTAAAGACAAGCACATTTTCAGATGTGACAAAACTGTCAGGATGAGCTCATTCATTCTGCATCTGGACTTTGAAGCATCTGCTCAGCTACAAGGGCCCTATCTGAAAGAGCTATGTGCTACTTTTAAAGGCAATAGGCAAATGTACAACCTCATTAACATGAGTTACTGTTGTTAAATAGCCAGGAGATATGGAAAGAAGCAGCAAGTTGGCAGGCCCGTGTGGTTCATGTGCCAAATGAGTATGGAATTGAAGAGGTTGTCATAAGAAGGAGACTTCTTGCATAGTGATTTACAGTGCAAGTACTTAAACATAAACCAGGAATACTTTAGGGGTTAGGAAGCACTGAGATTTAATATGTATTTCTGTGATGATAAATTCTTCCTTTTTTAAAAACATCTTCTGTAAAGCTATTTTTTAAAGAGGTCAGTTCACTAGATACACAGCAGATTTGAAGAGCTTGGCTTCCTAAAAGCCACTGCAGATGTCGTCCCTAGTCCTGGTACCTGTGACCAATCTCACAAGTATTTATACAGACTATGGCCAAGACATAAGATTTACAATATAAACTATAATACAAAACAGTCTCTTTATCAGCCTCAGGTTTGCCTAAGCAATATGAACAGTTATACTGCTTTTTTCTAAGCTGCTTTTGCGGAAAACAGAAACCCCAGGCATTCCTGGTCTTCAGGTTCAGTGCATTTCACTCCAAAGCTTCTATTCTTTCATTACAGAACCCAATGTACAAGAAGCAAGAACTGAATTGCTTATCAAGAAAACAAATCCCCTCTAGCACCCAAGGAGAGGTGTAATTCAGAGGTGTGAAGGATAGGACTGCTCTGTTCCAAGGAGTTCAATAGATTTGGTAAATGAAAAATACGATGTGAATACTAAGAAACTTTAAACAGAGGGACGTGCACATTGCATTGCCAAATAATTAGTGTTAATGGCAGCTCAGTAATTTAAACTTGCAGACTCAATTACTTGGTATTCCCATCTTCGTAGGTGCATAAGGATCCTAGGGTGGAAGATAAATGAGTCACCCATTCACCAGCTGATATTTGAGTTAAAAGGTGAGGACAATGCAAGAATGGAGACACAAGTCCCACCATCACAGCAAACGTGGCATCCTTTAGGCAGGTGTTTTGGATACTAGCTTGCAGGTCAGTGTTGTGAGTTGGTCCTGGATGGACCATGTGCCTAACAAAGGCACTCTATCACTCCCCTCTTCAACTGAACAAGGGAGAGAAAACACAACACAGGGCTTGTGGGCTGCGATAAGGACATGGAGAGATTACTCAGCAATTACTGTTATGACCAAAACAGGATCTGCTCGAGAAAATTAATTTATTCTCAATCAAAATCAGAGGAGGGTAATGAGAGAATAAAAGGTCCTAAATTTTAAGCATCTTCCCCTCGCCCCTCCCTTTTTCTTGGTCTCAACTCAATCTTGAGTCGCCTGCCTCCTCCAGCAGCACAGCGGCATAGGGAATGGAGACTATGGTCAGTTCATCACGTTGTCCTTGTCACTTCTTCCTTGTCAGGAGGAGGACTACTCACTCTCTCCCCCTGCTCCAATGTGGATTCTCTCTCATGGGAGACAGTCCTCCATGAACTTCTCCAATATGAGTCCTTCCCACAGGCTGCAGTTCTTCACAAACTGCTCTGGTGTAGGTCCCTTTCACAGGATGCAGTTCTTCAGGAACTAAGTGCTCCAGCATGAGTTCTCCGTAGGTCACAAGTCCCGCCAGCAAACCTGCTCCAACGTGGGCTCCTCTCTCCATGGGTCCACAGGTCCCGACAGAAGCCTGCTCCGGCACAGGCTTCCTATGTGGTCACAACCTCCTTTGGGCATCCACCTGCTCCAGCATAGGGTCTTCAAGGGACTGTAGGTGGATCTCTATTCCACTGTGGACCTCTGTGGGCTGCAGGGGGACAGCCTGCCTCTCCATGGTCTTCACCACTGCTGCAGGGGAATCTCTTTTCTAGTCCCTGGAGAACCTCTTCCTTCTCCTTCTTCCCTATGTCTGCAGAGGGACTTTGTGAGAGAGACTCTTGGTTGTCAGCAGAGTTTTTTCCCTCACATATTCTCACTCTTCTCCTCCAGCTACTGTTGAACTGACATTTTTCTCCTTCTTAAATACATTATCTCAGAGGTGCCACCACTGTCATTGCTTGACTTGCCCTTGGCCAGTGGCAGGTCTGTTTTAGAGCCAGCTGGCATTGGCTTGGTGAGACACAGGGGAAGCTTCTTGCAGCTTCTCACAGGAACCACTCCTATAGCCCCTCTAGTACCAAAACCTTGCCATGCAAACCTAAATCTAATACACTCAGGGACGAGGGAGTGCGTTTCTCACCACGTTTTATCTCTTAAGGACCACAGAGGGATGGAGTATAATGTAGAGGCTGAACTCCATCTCTGAATTGGGATTAGGATGCAGTGCCATAGGAGGCAGACAGAGCAGGCTGCACATCACTCTCCCTCATTGAAGAGGGCAGACTGTCCATCTTCAGTACAATATGAAGCACATGCTGGAAAAAATCTTGAGATGAAAGAAAGGGACTGTTTTGGATCGCTGCTGTGGCAAAGTCGGCAGAATAGCACTGACATTGTGCTGGAGGACAAAAAATAATAAAGCCTTGTTTGTTGGCCTCTGCAGAGCACGGAGAGGCAATGGGAACTGGGTTGTTGCCCAGCCCTAGCATGCCCCTGCAGTGGCCCACATTCAGACTCAGATCATCCTGGAGAGGACAAGAACTTTCCCATCTGCCTAGGGTGGTGGCTGTGTCTATGTACCCTGAGGAATGGCACCCCTGTCAGGGCAAGCAGGACAGTGGGGCAAAGAGACACCCAGGGCAGAGAGCTTCTGGTTTTATTAACTTCTACGGGTCTAGTAATGGACTATTCACATCTGCTCAACTTGTTCTTTCCATTGTGAGACCTCTGTTCCCTGTTGGAGTGAGTATTCCTCTCCATGCCCTGCAGCCGGCTGCTTGGTTCGCACCAGGCACTGCAACTTTGCCAGCAGCAGCCCTGACCACAGTGGCAGCTGTACTCCCTGACCAGGTGCCCCTCCTGCTAGGATGGGGCTGGTGACCTCGTGACCACTCAGGGGTGTTGTAACCCTTCACACAATCTGTTTTCCAGAGCAGCTTTATTTATAGGAGAAGATGCAGAAAGGGGAAAGATGAGATGAGCGTTTCTGGTGGCATTGGGCTGGTGGCTGTCTGCTAAGACATTCTCCTGTACCTTAGAGCTTATTTTTGTTTAATATATTGCCTTTTTGTGTTTGTTTTGCAGGTGTTTATTTTGGAAAGGGGTCTGTTTACATTTCTGTTTTTACACGGAGTGCACATACTGTGATATTTGCTTTGCTAGGACTTGGCATTTCTCCTCCTCCCCTTCCACTCAGCCCTCACTTTAACCGAGCCACTGGTTATGGATGGCAAGTTAAAAGTTCCTTTTGCTTTCAGTCCTGGCTCCCGCCCACCAGCCCTTGCCCCCTCACTCAGGCGGTTCTGACAAAGCACGTTCATGCTGGAAAGTACTTCCTGAATGTGGCTGATATCAGCACTCTCCACCTGCTCCACCTCTTGTTGCGCCGGGGAGGACAGATGTGACATTGTTCATATGTAAAACATTTGAATTACACCACTGCAGAAGGCCTTTCTCCCTCTTCTGTCCCTCCTCGCACAATGACCTGGGTTCAGCAGAAGCCTCACATCCCCCCTGGGCCATGCCTGAACAAATCCAGCTGTAGTTTTTCCACTGGTTTGTTCTGAGGTGGTGGAAAAGCTGATAAATCAGATCTTTCTTGTCCAGCCCATGAAGTTAGGCAAGTGGAGTTTAACTGTTTCTTCAGAGGGAAGCAAGACACTGACTACCTTGCACATGAAGTTACTCCCTCTGTCCCAGCTAAAATAGCGGAATAAGGATGTGCTACACATCAACCAAGCTGTCATTTACTGTCTCTCCCACCAAAAACTACAGCTGAAATTTCTAGGAAACTGGTAATAACATTCATTCAGCCTTCACTTGTGGATTAATTCACTTCTTTTCTCTGATTTCTTTTTGCAGCAGGCTCCAATCAGTAGTACCACTCTTTTGCTGGGAGCTGCTTCACATTTCTTTTGTGAGAAGTTTTGGGTTCTTGACCTCTTGTCTGATGTGGGGGCTTTGCTCTGCAGTCGCCCTCTGGCACTATGCCACCATTCTTGTCCTTTTACAGTGATCCTTTCCAGGTTCACTAGAGTTCTGATGATGGGAAACCCAGCTGGTCAGTGGAGTGCATTGCAGTTCTCTTCAGGGCAAACCCCTGGAGTGATGCTAAGGAAGGGCTTCGTGAAGCTTGCAGCATAACAGTTGAATACACAGTGAGTACTCTGGAAGAAAATCTATGACAACTTTATGACTCTTACAGGTGGATGTTGAGATGTGACAATTAAAAACTAGTGACCTCTTGCCAATTTTTGTGGGTTTACATAATTCATGAGGAAGAGCTATATATGGGTTACATGCAATCAGAAAGTCATTCAACTGAATGTGCATCTGTCCTACAAAGAATGTGCTTGTGCATTTAATACTATTTGAGCTAGCAAAGTATCCATCTCATTTTAGTCCATTTCCTCTAAAACACAGCTGATTGAAAAAAAATGAAAATATGATGGGAGAACTCTTCTGACAACTTCCTTTGGCCAGACAGGACAGTGTCACAGACCCCAGGTCTGTGCAGAGCCCACAGCTTCTCACACTCATTTATGTTGGCAGAGGACATAATTTACCTCCTAAGAGTGACCACCTATTCTTCAGGTGCAACAGGAGTAGCTCTGGTCAGGAAAATTTTGTACCCAAGCAGAGGGTGAGACTGAAGAACAGATATAAACACTCTGGTCTGTCTTCTGAAGAGTCCTTGGAAAAGATAGGCCTGATCTGCTCCAGTTTTTCCAGAAACACCTTTCTTTACCTCTTTTAGCATCTGTTGGGTGCCTGCAGTGAGAAGACAAGAAGTGAGGAGCCACTGTGGAGTGGTTCTTGCATGACACAAGGATGAAACTGGGTGAAGGAAGAAGGATGACTTTCTGGTTATAGAAGCATCTATAGCATGAAGCCAAGGTTTGAGTTGCTTTAGGGACATGCAAGAGTGACAAATTGAGTAGTGGTGGATTCCCTCTGGAGACAGGGAGAACCTTGGACCATAGAGCAGGCAGCCTCAGTTGTTGTGCCACTAGCACTGGCTTCCTTACACTCTCTCTAGGGCTGTATTTCTTTTATTAAAAACAAGTTCCAAGCCTGTGAAAAGAGTTAGACCTTTCAAGCAGTCTCCAGCTGGGCACCTGAATCCACAATTTAGGTCCTCCAGACAACTCTCAAGCTGGAAGATGCCAGAGGTCCACCAGCATCTGAATTTTTTGCATTTGCATTGTCAGTTGTGCCAGGCAAGCGTGCTTTGCCAGAGGCCTCATGGACCCCAGTGGACCCCACTGAACATTTGGTGCTCAGAGAGCATGGGGTCTTCTCTATGAAAGACCTCAGTCCCACTCTTGTCCTCACTCCATTTAAGTAGGCAGGGGCTGAGAGCCTGCAGAAAGGTGGAGGTCCTGGAGCTTTTCCTTCTACCTGCCCACTTTGGTCCTACTCTGTGTGAGAGGACACAGCTGCTGAGACCTCCTAGTTCAGGAGCTGTCACATTACGTGGGGACAAAGTCCTCTCCTCAGCCTGCTCCGTTCTGCCTGGCTCTCCCAAAGCTCTGCTGGAGCAGGAGCAACTCAAAGGCCTGGGAAAACTAGTGCCTGTGGCTTTCATTTATCAACCCTCAGCACTAAACCCAGGAAATGTATAAAATATATATTAACCAAATTACATAGGTAATTTAGGTATTTCATGCCCAGTTGATCTTTAAATACTCCTAGGTCATGGAAGTCCTTAGAATTGGCTGTTTGCAGTGGGCTGTGTTTATTGATCAGCACATTAAAATTCTTTCCTTAATTTTGCCACTGAGCTCATGAGAAAAAGGGGAAAATTTGCATTTGTTTCAGTCCTGTCCTTATCTGCTCAGAAGTAGTACAGAAATGCCAGCTTCTAGGAAATATAAGTGTAGCAAGATCAAGATTTGAGAACTATATGACAGTGTGTAAACTGAGAGCTATAGCTCCAATTCCCGATGTAGTCATGCAACCTCACACAGTGTTCCAGTTATCTTGTTTTCTTGGAAGGGTTCATAGGTCTCTGCTGCCTGATGAGATACTGCTGATAACCTGATGCTGCAGGAGTGCTCACAGTGCAAGTCAGAGCCCTAAAAATGATCCCCAGCGGCTTTCAAAGTGGGGATTGCACTCAAATATGGAAGATGTGGTGTCTGCTCAGTCATAGAGACTCAGTGGAAATACAACCATATTCTATGATCTTTCAGGAAAACACATTGATTAGAAAAATTGCCATTCCCTTGTGAAGCATAAAGTCCAGTGCAAAAGCAAGACAATGACCTGTAGCCTGCAACTCTTTCACATGGTCACATGTCATCCTTCTGGAGCAGAAGGATCCAGAAGCCTGCCAAGCCTGGAGCCCTATAGTCCCAGCCCTCATATCCCCTGCAGACACCACACCCCTCGATTTGCTCCTCAGCAGCAAACCGATGGTTGTGCTCATTGCAAGGGGAGCAGGGGTCACTCTGAAGACCCTGGTGACCTCATACCGTTTTCTTTGTGTTTTGTGACACACATAAAGCACAGATGAAGCCAAAATACCTCCAACTTCACAGGAAAGGGACAAACCACTCTCTGCAGGCACCTTTCCCTCCTCTGTGGCTGTAGCAGGGGCTGAGACACCTTGCTTAGGATCATGCCTTGCCTTAGGATATGGGCCCTAGGGATTGTGATTAGCATGTCATAGGTAGTTACATGGTTATATATTCATAGAATTAAAACTAATTTCAGATCATGACTGGTGAGCTCTGACACTAGAATATCTTGAAAAAACTCTAAGTGATGTTGTTTCTAGACTGAAGGGATGCCAAATTCAGGATTTTTAATGGGATTTCTCATTATGCCTTCTCTAACTTTGTATAGCATCTGCTGTACTCACAATTGTTTTCATTTTAATTTATTTTCAGGAACACTTGCTTCCCTTTCTCTGCATGCCTCACCTGTATTCAGATAAATTTTTATGGTTCAGAAATAGGACTATTTTGGTTCTGTGCTTACAGACTCAGCATGTTTACAAAACAGTGACAATAGATACATTTTAAAGTTAATTACAGAATAGAGATTGAATAGTGGTTCTTTTCATATTCCTACCAATATGCCCCATGCCTCTATTTAAAATATTGTACTTGTTAGTCTCTCAGGCCCTTATCCAAAAACTTTTAGTATCAATGGAAAAACTGCTGCCGGCATTACAGTGCAATAGCACTGACATTTGCAAGATTTTTTAAGCTGTTCTTAATTGAATTATTCTAAGATGTGGAGCTGATTGTGTTTTCAGCTCCATGTATAAAAGTGGGAGGAAGCTCGTGGCGACATCCTGGCAGCATGATCCTCATTGCCAACCAGTTTCCCAGCTTCTCACTCTATGGTAATTAAGAGGCTTGGTTCTTACTGCTCCAGCAGGGGCTGTTCCCAGCCAGCTAAACAATATAAAATAAGCACACATGAGGCCAGGCATCTTGCAGGGCAGCTGGCAGTAGCTGGAAAACTTTCCTGAAGACTCCTGCCTCTCATGTCCCAAACACTCCTGTAAATCAGAAATTAAATGCTCAGACAGCAGATTAGGGAGACTGCTGGGGACAGCTCTCCAGAGTTGCCACTGGGAGCACCAGCAGAGGTGTGAACAGTCACAAGCAGCAGAAGATGTCTCCTTAACGGCTGCAAATGTGAAATCAGGTTCTCAAATCATTGCCTCAGTGCCTGAACATACCAGAGCTGCTTTTGTGTGACAACATAGGTTGAGCAAGAAGAAAACTGCAGCCATGTCTTGAGCCAGGTTTTGAAAACCACTCCTAGCCAAGCACTGTCTCTGATGCCACCATCTCCATTGAAGCAAGACTTTCCTTAGCAAACTTGGATCATTCTCCTTCTACTCCTCCTTCTTCTGGATGCCCATCCTGGGTATCCTACCTCCCAGTTCTCAGTCACAGTACAGCTCTCCATCCCCAGAAACAGCTGGTATTGGCAGTACATCCCTGTTCCTGAGAGTTATTAAATGGATATTAATTCAGAAAATGTTCTAGAATTTGACTGAAATCTTGAAATTTTTCATTTAAAGAGGACTTGCTGTTCTGCAAAGCAGCTAAGAGGCTGCTACAAAGAGGCTAGTCTAGGATGTGGAACCTCCCTAGGGTGCAGTAAGTGATCCTTCATATTGGGTACTGCCCCCTGGGTGAAGGGACAGACTCGTCAGAGGCCAGGACAGGGGGACTCACAAGGGCCATCATTTTCCATCTCTGTGTTTGCAAGGATGTTGGGTGCTGGGCCATGCTGGGCATTAGTGTCCTACATGTCCCTTGACTGCATAGGCTACAAGTGTGTGGGTTATTTCTCATCTTTCCTGTCTTCCTACTCCTGTGACAGCTGCTGATACCTTTTCTTCCTGGGATGTATTGCTCAGTGGTTGTTTCTTCTTGAAAGGGATACAGGTTCACTTCTCATTAGTGCTTTAAATAATACTAGCAATACTATGTCTAGGCGTGGTTTTAAAAGGTGTGGTGGGAGGATTAGAAATAGAAACAGAAAAATAGAAATAGACACTCAATGCTTTGCAGTGTAGGTAAACTTTCAGTAGGGTCAAGGCCACTGGGTGGGGATGCCAGATCTGTCTGTCCTAGCACGTTTGTGGTGTCTGCAGTGCTGGTCACACACATGCTGAAAACTAGCCCCTCTTCTCCTGAACTTGTTAAGTATGACAGCACAGTTGTGTTAGACTGAAACACTTTTAATAGTCTGACTCTGGATACATTTCCACACTTCTCAGTCCAAAATCTGTCTCTAGCCACGGTGAACTAAGCAGTATGTGACTGAAAAAAACCCCAAATAGTTTCCAAATGTTTCAGGGCTGTTCATGTAAGGAAGTCTCACATAAATATCACTGAGACTTTGCTACTAACCTCTGATATAATCCATTTACTGAAATCTGGGTTTTATTTGCAGTTTGTACTCTGAATCGTTGTGGATGTAAAGTATTTGATAGAGCAACATCTTTCTCAAGTGTCTTGAAGTACTCACTCAGGGTAGTTTTTGGCTTGGGGTACCGGTATGAAACCCTTCAGGTAGGCATTGTGTCCTGAAACAGCTCTGTGGCCATCCCACAGTCTTTCATCCCTCTGTTGATTGCATCTGGACAAGCTTCACTGGGTAGGAAAACCCAGTAAGAGAAGGAACTATCTCTATGTGTTAAAGGCTCTGGCAGAAGGTAGGAGCTGTATTACAATTACGTCGCATTTCTGTAACATGGTCTTTGGTGATACCACTAACGGAAACAATTATCTATTTAATGCATTGGTATATTTTCCCCTGCCCCACAGTAAAAGTCATGTATCATAACAATGTGGAGGGAGCAGGAACCTTCAGGCTGCCCTAAGTCTACTGGTTTTAGTCCCATTCAGCCCTGGTTCCGTTTGATGCAAGATGAGTCTGTCCTGGATCCAGCTGCTTTTTGACACTCCAGGGAACCTCCTGTGATCTGGGCAGAGTTTCTCCTTGCTTAGTGGGAATGGGACTGCAGACAATATATTTACCTTTTTTTTTTT
>VXBA01001336.1:112217-139848 GCA_013399895.1 Serilophus lunatus
TTTTTTTTTTTTAAGCTGACTGGGTAACAGAGCCAGAAAGAGAGACTGCTTTGGTGATAGCAAATAGACTTTTCCACACACAGCTTATCCTGCAAGCCCTAACTTCTGGAGTGTCAGTAAAACCTCCTGTTTAGTAGAATGAGCAGGAGCTAATCTCAGCACACACAGGGCAGGAAGGAGTGCCCTCCAACCCAGGGCTCAGGGTTGATATTGGTTTAGTTAGGCTACTGTCTGGGAACACTAGCTCTCAGTGCCAGGGAAGCAGATGAACAGGGAGCTGAGAGCTGAGAGGTCCATCTCAGCAGGTTTGCAGGTGTGTTACCTGTGCTCTGGCCCAATTATATTGGCTTCTGTATTATTTAGAGAGAAAGTAGCAGGAACTGCTAAGCCTTACTTCAACACTAAGAGGGTGGAGCAGCATCTGGCTGCTCAACTCAAGTTCCACATGTATCGCTCAGGAGACCTTAGCAGATAAAAGTCTCCTAAGAAGAGACATTTGAGCTGGAGATGAAAGTAGACTCCAGGACTGCCAGGAAAGCTGTAAAAATGACAATCAACCTTTTTATTTACATTGACTCTAGCCTCTTTTTGAGGGGGCTAAATGACCAGCTTGTGCAAGATGTTGAAGTGCTGTATCTCTTCTTGACTGTAGCAAAACGATTTGAAACTTTGGGACTTTGCCTTGAAGGGAGCTCCAGACAACATGGGAATTTTTTCTCCATTCTTGATAGAGGCTTGAGGTACTCCCTGAGAATATGGTTCATGCCAGAGGATAGCTTAGGGACATGAAGCAGGCTGCATGCCCCAGTGGTGTCAGCCCCAGTTCCGGCGTGGTTGTACTGTGCCTGACTTGGATGGAATTAACTTCCTTTGGTCAATCCACCACAAGAATTACTAGTGGGCTGTAGAGTTGCTATGTACAAGGGAGAAAATTAGGCCAGCATCTTTCCCAGTGTGCAAAGTACTCCAAGATGTAGAGGGCTCTTCTAAAAGGCTCTGCCTTTGTTGTATTGCCCTGCTGTTGAGAATGCTGTACCTCACTGGAAGACTTACTTTTTTCTTGCCAACTTGCCAGTTTCAATCATTTTGCCACCTTGCACCTTGTTTCACTGAATCTTTGGATTATGTAAACCTCAGTAGGACTCCAAGCAAAAGTAAAGCTTCAGGAGAGGAGCGTGGCCTCCTCCATAACCTTCTGCAAGGAAAGTACACCAGACTGGAAGCCACATCCAGGATTTGCTATGCTGTATGTTATCAGGAGCAGAAGATTGCTCCTTTTGCCCTATTTGTCAGTTAAAATGGGATTTCTTTGCACATGCTGTCTCTCTGAGCATGTCTTCATCTCTTCCTTGCTGTACCTCCCAGGGAGCTTTTGAAATCTTTGTCCAGATACAGTCAGATCGGCAGGAGTCTCTCTTCTGGGGAAATCTGCTCTGAAAATAGAAGTTCCTCTGTATTTTGTGAAAACTAATGCTTCTTTAAAAAAAAAAAAAAAAAAGAAAAAAAGAAAAAAAAGAAAAATCTTCCACCCAAGGATACAGAAAGACTTGAGGCCTTCTTTATACACTTTAATCAGTTCAGACATACTGCTAAACCAGCTGTACAGCATGTGATGAAGTCCATCATTGCTACCAGCATCATATGTGGTACAGGTACCATGTCCAAAAACATCCATGTGGAGGTGCAGGGGGGTTAAGATAGAGCATATCTGGCCTCTGGGCCCTGGGGGTGAGCTGGACGTCCCATGGATGTATCTCAGAAACAGAATGGAAGAACTGGAAGGATTCTGGAGCTGTTTGCAGATGTGAAGGAGGCTTGGGAGCTTTGTAGTGAAAAATCATTTGAGACATAAAGCAGGTCTGGAGTCACTGTAGTGGGGAGTATAGGGGCCATAAGACATGACTCTAGAGGAAACTAGGTATTTGCTTTGCCCTCTTTCATAGCGAAATAGATTTATTTCAACCACTAGTAGGGCTCAGTTCCTACTTGCCCAAGGAGCTTCCACTGTTGCCTTTACTAGCATTATTTTAATTTTAAATGTATTTCTAATGGCTTATTTTGCTAGTTGTTTTAAAAATCAAAGGCAATCACCGTGATAAGGCAAGGCAATGACTTTTCCCATTCATTTTGGTCTAACCTCTTTCTTTTGATCAGCTACCTCAATCTAGTCCTCTCCTGTCGGTATCAGGGTTGCATTGACTATCTCAGTTCTGTAAATGCCTTTTTCTGTGTACTCCCAGTTTAACTGGTTTATGCTATGTGTATTGTTGCTAATCCAACAAAATCCACCTTAAAATCCTCTAAAAATTGCCCTTGGCAATGTGAAAATCTGCCTCATCCGATTCATCTTCCAACACAGAATTTCCAGGAGATAAATCCAGGCTTGTTTTATATTGTTTTTGTTTTTGCATTGCCTAGTTATGAAATGTTGCATGACAACAGTTCAAAACGCTGACTAACTACCAGCATCGTGGAACTTGCTTCTTTTGCCTTTCAGGAATGACTCCTACCTTTTTTCCAGAACAGAAGTGCCTTTTGGTAAAACAATTCAAAAGGGCCATTGTCACCTTGCCAGATCCATCCAGGTTCAGGAACTTGTTCCCTACTGGCCGGTTCCTCCTCACTTTATAATTCTTGTGCTAGCTTGCATAATCGCTGTTTTAATTAGTTACAACGTATGTTGAGTGATTTAGCGGAGTCTAGGTAAATAACATTTCCTTTGACCAGTAAAATCCTTTTATCAAGTACAGATATGGGTTAATCTGGACACATCTATTTGATAAAGATATGATTTGTATTCCATTCCTCTGTGTTTGCTCTTCCCTTAAAATCTGACTTTATGCTTTGCATGATACATAGACTACATAAAAGGGCTCATATTCCTGAGTATTTCTTACAGTCCTTTGATTACAGACAGTCTGAACTACAGTGAAATAGAAATATTTGTTAAAAACACTTCCTTCCAGACTTACCATTTTATTTGCCATCTCTACCACTATTTTGTGACTCTTACATACAAATCGTCTGGTCTTTTGATTCAAGCACATTAAAATTCTTCAAAGTTTATTCCATTTCAGGGCTGGTAATTTTCATTCCCATACTCTAAGTCTAATTAGCTACCCTATCTTCCTTCCTCTGGTTATTGTCCTCTTGTACCGCAAACTGAAATGAAGAATTAAATTTGTTTTGGGATTATACCTAGATCATCTTTAATTTGGTTGTTACTCTCTCTGCATAATAACTCCTCTCTCTCCTTGTTCTTGTCATACTGGGCTGGCTTATAGCACTTAAGTACTCGGGTGAGTTTTATTTGCAATGTTAACATTGCTTTGAGGCAGCTCATATTCATTTCTTTTCAAAATTTTCAATGTCCTTTTCACTACTTTTGGGTAATATTTCATCAAATTCAGCATTAATAAATTTCACTTTCCTACTTGAATCTTCCTGAAGCAGATAAAATATGTAGCACCAATACCTTGCATAGCCCTGGAGAGGAGAGCGCACAGCTTTGTTCTCTGGCCCCATGATGAGGCTCCGGGAGCAAGAGCAGGGAAGGAGAGAGGCTGTAAAGGAGCAGCCTGCAGCAAACAGGTGACACTTGATCTCTCGGATTGTCTCTGACCACCCGGGAGAGAGTGGATGAGCTGGACTGGGTGACTGCAAAGCTCAGACTCGGTGAGTCAGGAGCAGAGGTTCTTGCACCTGTCCATTTTTGTCTTCTCTTTACATCTTAAAAAGTTAATGCATTTATAGCCTAGAAGTCATCCTCAAACAGCTGTGTAGAATTCTCCTCCTGAAGAAGAAAAACAGAGTACACAAGCTGGAAAATGCTGCTCTTGACAACAATTGTGAGGTGATGGAGGTGAGGGCTGGATCTCCGGTGTCCAGCCACAGCTTGTCATCTGGCTTACTGAAGTTGTGTCTCTCTCCTTACAGTGACAGCTTCATGTTTGCTCTGGTTTGTTTTGTTTTAATGAGTTTGGTTGCTGGGATTTAGCACAGCTGGAGGGTTTGCGTTATCCCACTCAGAGATAACGTGGGAAAACAGCCTTAGGTTTCACTGTCTACGAGGAATCCAGGGACAGCTGTTGTGGCTGGATAGGTTCATCCCTATAAAGGACAGGAAAGTACTTCATGCAATGAGGCCCTTCACTCGAAGGGTGACATAGTTCTTAGTGCCTGCTAAAGACAGAGGAAGGCAGTAAATGCAGCAGTATTGGTAAACAGATCTTATAGAACTTGGCTGTTCCTAGGCTGGTTTGTTGTTTTGTGGTTTTTGTTTCGGGGATTTTTTTTATTTCTTGGGGTATGTCTACATGTTTCTGGCAGGCAGTTGTCAACTTTGTCTTACTTGCTCTCTACAGCAACCAAACATTGTCTGAGTGTGGCTACCTTCTTTATTTGGTTTTGGTGGATTTTTCTCCATGTAAACCATATTCATGTGGTTTCCAGTCACTTCAAAACAAGGGCAGAGTGAGCTCATACCTGCCTGCAAAACACCATGTATGCATACACAGGGAGTCAAGTCAACAGAGAGACTGATTGTGTTGATTTGTAGGAATCTGCCTTTACATTCTGGTTCACATAAAGTTCTGCCAGGCTCAGAGCACAGCCAGCACGTCTGTCTGTTTACCTGTGAGATCCAGCCATGGAGCTGCCTTATATGCAGGATTGCTTTTTTTACGGAAAAGCGAGACTTAACACCAGGTTTGATTTCAGTATAGACACAAAGCACCAACTGCAGTCTGAAAAGGTCTAAAACATTTGGTTTAGTGTCCAGAGTCCTAATAGACTCCATATTTGTCATCACCTGTGGTGAAGGAGTGGAAGATGACTAGGGGAGGGCTGTTTTGCTCTCCTCTCCTCAGAGATTGACAGCTTTTGTTTTGTTGCTGCCACAGATGCCTGGCCATGCAGTAATCACTCCTGCTGCTCCGTGCCCTCCTGTTGTTGCAGTGCCAAGCTGTGCCAGGGCTGCACTAAAGAGCCTGCGGTATGGAAACAACTCATGCACTTGCTTTTGGGCAATTGCTGTGAGCTTACACCATAGGGAGATGCTTAACTGCAGTCCACACATCCATTCTTCTCCCACCCATCCTTCTCACAGCAAGTGCTGGCAGCAAGTGCAGGAAAAGGCAAAAGCGATTAGTGGGATGTCAGAGGGATGCAGTTGGCCACTGCTGACAGAGCTGCTGCTCAGGCACAGCTGGGTCCTTCCTCTCAGCCTGGACAGAGTGGGTGCTGAAGTAGCAGGGATAGTCCACGCCCCAGCACGATAGCCTCTCCAGTATGTTTAGGATATGTGTGACAAATTTATCACCCCTTACCTTTTGGGTATCAAAGGGAGAAAGGAGAAAGTGTATGTGATCAAGGAAAGGGCAAAGACGTCTGGTGTAAGCCAGAAAACAGATGCCAAAAATGCTTTCATTCCTATCTCTTCAGCAGCTACTGACACAAGGAAACCTTTCTGTATTATCTGTGCTGGAAGAAGTTAAGGAAATGCCTCCCAGAGACACTGTATACCAATGTGTGCAAGGACAGAGAGTTCCCTTCCAGAAAGCAAAACACTCGAGCATTCTTCTCTACTGACTTTTCTTTCCACTCTGAACCCTGCCTGTCCACTGATAAAAACCCAGGCAAAGCTGGCGATTTAGACTTTACCCATCTAGTGTTGAGGCAGAGAGATTAGCTGCTGGGAAGGCAATGGGTGTCTGGGAGGAACATGGAGATGTCCGGATCAGGACTGGCAGGAAATTGAAGTAGAGTGAGTTGTTTATTGTGTCCCAGTTCAACCCAGGTGAGATTTTTCCTGTGGCCACATAATGCCTGGTTGGCAACCTGGGGCTAGATGAAGAGGGGGATTGCAGTGGCCAGCACAGCCCAAAGACCCCCACCTCCCCCAAGTTCTTTTGGAGATGCTGTGCTAGCAGCAGCCTTCTTTGCAAGGATGTACACAGAGGCAGCAGCTGGGCTCCTGGGAGTGGGCTGCAAAACACCACCATCATCTGATGGTGTTATTTTCGTCTCTGAACCTGAGAGGAAAACAGGTTCCCAGTGCCAAGAGCAGACATGCCCGAGTGCCTCAGCTATGGGAAGCACCGGCACTACTGTGTCTCCAGGAAGGAAGGATAATGTCACACTCTCGTTCCTGAGAATGGTCAGTGAAGCACCATGCCAAAAGTATGCTGAAATTCAGGTTTTTATAAATCAGGCTATTCACGTACCGGTATATTTAACAGGAGTGCGATATACTCTTTCCATAAGAGACTGCAGGCAGGTGATTTACTATTACAAACTCAACATTATCAGCTACTCGGATAAAATAAACTGCACAGAAGTGGATAGCAGCAACTCAAGGAAAGGAGGAAGAAAAAAGAGAGAGTGAAAGTATAGAAAAAGAAAAATAAGAAAAAACAAAAAACATTTGAAATTTGGCAAATGTGATTAACACTGCAAAGAATTTTTGAAAAAGTGGAAAGATTACTTTTTATTATAGGTGGGAATGAAACATATATCCCTGAATTCCTGTTACTGATTTCCGTTTCTTTCACGTTATTGGAGAAAGGTTTCTCTGGGAGCAAAAGGGCACTTCCATCTTGTTTCTTTGTTTTTGTGCACTTGCTATCGCTGTGTGCACGGTTGGTTTCCACGATGCTGTCAGGCACTTGGGCTCTCATCCAGAAAATACTTAAGAACACGTGTAACATCCCAGACAGCATAAGGTTATCCATGTGCTTAGATGACTTTGGGTCAGGATCTTAATATCTCTGCAGCTCAGATGTGACTTCCACACAGTAAGAAAATGACACAGAAGAGCCAGACAATTAGAAAATGTTATTGTGAAACCACAGAGATCCTGGCAAGAGGGCTCAGGGGGTAATTCACTATCTGAAATAGTATTTCAGTCTGGATGAAAAATTGGTAAATCAATTATTCTCCAGAAAGTGGTCCTTCAGGGCATTGGAAGCAATCAGCAAATTCAGTCCAAAGGAGCCAGGTTAGGTTAAACCATACAAATATCAGAGTGTGAGAGGAGAGGGGGTGTCTGTGCTTCCCAGCAAAACAGACCCCAAGGATGAGGGAAGATGACCACCAGCAGGGCAAGCAATGGTGGCCCCTCTTGTCCACACAGGTCTTTGCTGAAGTCCCACTGCAGATGAAGACTTTTGTTTCCAAATATCCTTGGCTTGTTTTAAAAATGCCCTAAGTGTTTCCTTTGATCCAAAGTGCATTTTTTCCCCTACACGTTGCCAAGTAATCAATTCTTGTTTGATCCCAATTACTTTTCCCTGTTTTCTTTCAGTTTGGCCCCCAGATTAGTGCATACAATTCAAGTGCATCAATTTTTGGAAAGCATCCACATTCAGCAGCAAAATCAGTCTTCTGGATGGTCCCTTAGGAGGCACTGACTGTGACTGAGAGATGATGGGATTTTTTTTTTTTCCCCAGCTAAGAGTATTTCATGTTTTATCTAGTTTCTTCAGTTTCTGAGTTAATCTCCTGATATTTCTGTGGCAGTGAAGTGGGATTCCTGCAAGGGCATTCCAATCCCACACACTTGTTACTGCTTAGGCAACATTGACTCCTCCCACTCTCCTGGCTGTGGTTTGGGGAACACTATAGGCTTGAGGTCCTTCACAACAGGGGCAAGGCGATGAGGTCACCCTCTTGGAGAAGAGGCTCATCACTGCAGGCTCCAGTTGTGCCATGGCTTAAGTCTCTGGGCCAAGGAATGGGTCCTGGTTCATTTTATCTGCCAGAGTAGATGTGGTCCTGGAAGATGTGCAAGGTAGCAGAAAGTGAGTTGCATCTTACCCACGGTTCAAGAGGCTTCTCACATCTAACAAACAGTAGAGCAGAGTGAAGGTGAGGCCATTGCAAGAGAAATCTAGGAAAATGAGTAGAGAAAGGAGAGGATGTGGAGACATTGGCATAGGGAACAAGATGTAAGAAGGATGCACAATCCCCAAAAGTGAGCAGCTCCTCTGAGGTAGCAGGTGCAACCAAAAGTTTTAGAAGATCATGTGATAAGGCGTTGCATCTCACAGTAGGAGCAAAATCAACGCAATGCTGGCTAAGGATAGCTGATGACATTATTTAGGCTCAAATGCCAGTTGTTGCAGACTAAGTGATCCTTTCTACAAATAACACAAAAAGGCAAATCACACTGCAATAGCCACTCCCCATCCCTCAGCAGCATTCGTCAGAGGTCTTCGTTTGGGAACAGGTCCTCGCTGCTGATACTTACACCCTCACACAACTTCAGCTTGGTGGCCTTCTCACTTCCAGGAAGGGTGCTGAGGGCATCCCCAAAGCCACTGGTGCTGTATGGGAAACAAAAATTATTGCTTTGGAAAACAGAATCTTTCACCCTCCCTGGGAGCAGGAATTAGTGGCACTAAGGAGCCATGACAGATATATGGAGAGCATAGGATCTTCTTACAGTGCTACATTCCTGGGAAACCATCTTCCGCCTGATTTGACTTAAACAATAACTCTTTCACTGGGCCACCGTCAGTGATCGGGATGGGCTGAGCCACCTTCTCTTCTTGTTTTTGTTTCAAACCCCACTCTGCTGGTAGTACCATGTCAGCTGTATCAAAACTAAAATGTCTTTTCCTGTGGGTTTTTTTTCCACATTGTTTTTCTACAAGAACAAAAGTCAACATGACAACTTTACTGAGCCCCGTTTGTCTTTTTTATCTATGTAACTGATGCCAATGGAAACATTAGCCACTCTTTCAAACAGCAAGCTGCAGAGGCCCACAAAATGCATGTGGTTTGTTTTTTATAAATGCATTTGTTACATTAAAATCATGCCTACTTGCCTTTTTCCTTCCTTTTATTTTTAAAAACAGTAAATGTCGTAGATATTTGAGGGCAGATTTCAAGATGAAACACTTTCTAAGTGTTGATTTGGTAAGAGGAAAGCCAAGAGTAGATTCTCAGATGCTTGCATGGATGTAGCTTCTCCCTGAGAGCGGGGATTGATGCCAGGGAAGGTCTAGTCTTGTGGATTCAATTTTATGGGCAAATTTTATGGGCAAACAAATGTTATCTATCGTTAGCACTGTAGAGCCAAAAGAAGTGCAGGAGGAAAAGCTGGATTGTGTCCTACCTTGTAGCACTGCATTTGTGTGTACGTTATTATATAGGTGCTGATCCATATACGTTACAAGTTTAAGTATTAGAGGTAACTATGGATGTATTATGATACACGTAACACACTTTGCTGCAATCAGTGAAGTTCTGGTAGATTGCCCATCATCTAAGAAACAGGGAGCCAACTCATGGTCCCTAGCAGTGCCCTCCACGGGCCCCATACTTGGATGGGTTGGAGTGACAGATGCAGTCCCAAATGCAGGTCAGAAACCTTCCCTATGAGGCATCACATTCTTGTAAAGGGAGAAGAAGTGCCTTTGTCATGTTGCCAGATGGATGCAGTGCATTTTTTTTTCATCAGGCTTCAAATTTTAAATCATAAAATGTTAAGTGCTGGAAGGGACCCCAAAGATCATCTATTCTTAATCCCCCCTACTGTGGGCAGAGACACCTCCCACTAGACCAGATTGCTCAAGGCCCCATCTAACTTAGCCTTGAACACCACCAGGGTTGGGGCATCCAAAGCCTCCCTGGGAAACCAGTTCCTGTGTTTCACCACTGTCACAGTAAAGAATTTCTTCCTAATATCCAGCCTAAATTTCCACTCTTTCAATTTGAACCCATTACTCTTTGTACTATCACTACAGGTCCTGACAAAGAGTCTCCCTTTGGCTTCTCTGTAAGCCCCTTTCAGACACATTTAGATGATGGGTTGGTGTTGGGTAGGTTGATAAGTTAGGTAATAGGTTGGACTTGATGACCTCTATGGTCTTTTCCAATCTCATTAATTTTGTGTGTTATTCTGTGTGTGAAACTTTCTCAGCCTGTCCTTGTAGGGGAAGTGCTCCAGTCCTCTTACCCAGTTCCATCCTCCTCCTCTGGACTTGTTCCAATAGTTGCATGTCCTTTTTATGTTGGGGACACCAGAACTGCGTGCAGTACTCCAGATGGAGTCTCACAAAAACGGAATAGAAGGGGAAAATAACCTCTCTCAACCTGCTGTCCACACTTATTTTGATGCAGCCCAAGACATAATTGACACTTTCGGTACTATGAGTGCACACTGCCAGCTCATGTTGAGTTTTTCATTAAACATCATTCCCAAATCCTTCTCTGCATAAAATATTTTTTTTATATTTTTCCATTCAGTGCCAATGTCTCACTGCTTTAGTTCACTTAGTTGATCGAAACTACAGAGGAAACTGCTTTGATGTTGGGGGTTTTATTATGGAAAAGTTAAGCTTATTCAGGGGACATAGGTTTTTCTGCCTCTTCTAGCAGGATACTTTGACTCTCTGAGGGACAGATGCCATTGCTTTAATTTCTACATCTCTCTGCATGGTGTAAGGTTTCCCTTGACCCTAGTCTTGGAAGGCTTTGAGAGTTACAGTAGGTGCTGGGAAGAAGTAAGAAATTCAGAAAATCTCCCTGTGGAGGAGCCATTCCCAGCCTCCATCATTGGGGAGGTACAGGAAATTCTCTGCCAAGCCCTAGGAACCGGGAACATCCAAATTTACAATGCCATTATAATATGTTCTTCAGAGCTTTTTTTTTGGTTTGGTTAGCATCTTTCAACTGCCTCAAAATTTTAACCTTCTCAATATATAATTAATATGCTCTTAAAAGCACCTGTGCATGGTCTAAAAACTCCTTCTGCAGCAGAAATATCCTGTAAAGTTAAGTGAAGTGGCTACTTTTATGCCAAGGACAAAGACAGTGCACACCCATGTCTGTAGGTGTGGAGAACAGACTTAACATGAGAGCAGAGCAGGTCCAGGCCCCCAAGGGGCTGAGAGAGTTGGGGAGACCTTGGAGCAGCCTTCCAGTACCTTAGGGGTGCTACAGGAAAGATGGAAAGGGACTTTTTAAAAGGGCATGTAGTGACAGGACAAGGGGGAGTGGCTTCAGAGTGAGAATAGGTTTAGATTAGATGTTAGGAAGAAATTCTTCCTCACTGTGAGGGTGGTAAGACACTAAAACAGGTTGTTCAGAGAAGTTGTGGATACCCCACCCCTGGAAGGGTTCAAGGCCATGTTGGATGGGGCTTTGGGCATCCTGGTCTAGCGGAAGGTGTCCCTGCTCCTGGCAGAGGGGATGGAAGTAGAAAATTTTCAAGGTCTCTTTCAACCTGAATGATTCTATGATTCTGTGAACCTCCCTGTCAACCTCTGCCAGCCCTTTAGGGTGCCAGCAAAATGGCTATTGAAATGTTTTGTGATCATTAAAATGCATCTGTTGTACTGTCTACTTTTATAAAAATCAAAACCATTAAAATCTCTCCCAGATGCACACATTTTTGTCAGACCAATAGAAAGGAATGCACTACGCAGTGTTGAGGGATATCTTTTTAAACTGCAAACCCAAACTGTATGTAGTATTGTACAAACATTGCCACTAACTGAAAAAATACATCTGTATGTTATGATACAATTTTATTAGTGGGTGTTGACAAGAAGTTTCAGCCTTCTATATTGGATTAATATGTGGGATTATGTGTAACACATGTAGTAATCAGTGGGTTTTTAAAAATTCATTGCATTATTCTTGTTCTGTTAAATAACCACAGGTTTCCCAGCTAATTGTGAATATTTTCTTTTTAAGGCATGAATTTTAGACTTCTGAGGCTGCCTTATTCTACTGTAATAACTCTTTAAGCCCTTGTCACTGCTTTGCACTGAGACCCAGGGGGCAGCTCAAGATCTCAGAGGGCTTTGCCCCCTAATACCAACTGCCCTGGAAAGCCCCAGCACAACAGTGGTGCTAGAGAGGTGGTTCCTGCTGGATAGAGATGCTCTTCTCACTAAATGCTGCATAAACCAGCATTGGCTGTTGTCTGTCGATCACAGAGTCACAGAACGGGTAAGGTTGGAAGGGACCGCTAAATCACCATCTAGTGAGAATCTAGTGAGAATCACCAAAGACTGTGTCCAGAACACTTTTGAGCATCTCCAGAGAAGGAGACTCCATAAGCTCTCTAGGCAGCCTGTTCCAGTTCTCTGTCTCCTTCACAGTAATGAAGTTTTTCCTTATGTTCAGGTGGAATTTCCTGTGCCCCATTTTCTGCCCATTACCTCTCATCCTATTGTTTGACACCACCAAGAAGGGCCTGATTCCATCCTAACACCCTTCCATCAGATATTTGCATACACTGAGTATCTGCACCTTCTGACTCTCCTTCTACAGGCTAAATAGGCCCAACTCCCTCAGCCTTTCCTCATAACTGAGGTGCTCCAATCCCCTAATCATCTTTACATCCCTTCACTGGACCTGCTCCAGGAACTACATGTGTATCTTGCACTGAGGAGCCCAGAACTGGACACAACACTCCAGATGTGGCCTCTGTAGAGCTGAGTAGAGGAGAGGGATAACCTCAGGATACTCTCGGCCTTCTTGGACATAAGAGCACATCACTGGCTCATGGGCAGCTTGTTGGTCACCAGGACCCCCAGGTCCTTCTCCACAGTGCTGCTTCTCAGCAGGTCAAACTTCAACCTGTGCTGGTGTACGGGATTATTCCTCCCCAGATGCAGGACTCTGCACTTGTCTTTGTTGAATTTCGTAAGGTTCACCGCTGATCATCTCTCTGACGTGCCAAGGTCCTTCTAAATGCCAGCACAGCACTCTGGGGTATCAGGCACTCTTCTCACTTATGTATGTATCATCAGTGAACTTGCTGATGAGGCATCTGTCCATTTATCCAAGTAATTGATGAAGAAATTAGACAATACTGGATCCAGTATTGACCCCTGAGGATCACTATGAGCTGTAGGCCTCCAACTGGACCCTGTACCATTGATCACAACCTTCTGAGCTCTGCCATTCAGACAGTTCTCAATCCACCTCATCATCCACTCATCCAGACATGATGTTGAGCTAAATACCCCAAACACCTGCTGCTCTCAGGAGAGAGATGCAGAGGAAGGCAGTGGGACTCGGTGGTCCTCCCATTGTCCATCAGTCCCATGTCCCCTCCATCCTACCTCTGCCTTGTATGGGGGGAAGGCCTTCCAGAACCCCTTTATGCCCCATCTCATATTATCTGTTAATTTCTCATATTTTCTCTTGTTGCAAAGGGGCCAAAGCCAAATACGCCAACTTTTGCCCCTGTGTTGGCATTTGCAGATCCTGTGTTAGCTTTATATCTGCTTCCACCTTCACCAGAACCATCTATTGAGGTTAGTTCCTACCACTTCATATCCTGGGCATGAGTAAGTAACCATCACTGACTCAGATGAGCACAAGGATACTTTCTTGTTGCTGACACTTTGTTTTTCCTCCCTGCTTCTTGCAAGTGAAAGTCTTTCCCTTCTCCAGCATCTTCCATGTCCTGCCCCTGGTGCAGGCTTCTGGTAAGGTAAAGCGCAGAGAGGAAGAAAAAGGAAATTTGAGGGAAGGAGGGGATTTTAGCTAGTGTTTTAAAGAAATTGAAGACACTGGCATCATGTCTCTTCCTGCAGGATAAGGCTGCAGAGATGAGCTGGACCCAGATGGAGACAGACAGTGCTTTGTCCTCCTTCCCAGGATGTTTGGCCAGAAGCAGCTGCAGAAGCATCATGTGCAGGCTAGCAGAGGGACCAGGTAACTGAGGCTCAGGGACGCAAGGCTGAGCTGGCCAGGCAGCTCTGGGGGCCAGCCACAACCCTGCATTGCTGCTGCCCCGCATCGCTTCAGCAAGGACCACTGCTGCTTCGCCCTGAATCTGGGCAGAGATGTTGGTGACCAAGCACGTATCTCTGTGGCTATGAATAAAACTTCAGCTGTGTGTCATTTAGAAAGACCTTACTTTTAGCTAAGCCAGCACACCGTTTAACTGTGTGTCACTGAGGTGCCCCAGCACACTTGGAGGGCAGCGCTTGTGCCCCTTTGCTTGCGGAAACCAGGTGTATAATGTTTTTTCCTGCTGGAGGTTGGGGATGCAGAAGGAAGACAGAAGCGGTTTTTTACAAGGACAGGGTTAAGAGAGCACCGGCGATGGGACGAACCCCCCGGCGCAGGCAGCTCCAGCCAGCCCGCGGTGTTTGGGTTGTCCGGGCGCCCGCGGTGGCTCCAGTGTGCGCGCAGTATGACAGATGACCTATTGAAATAATTTCGGAGCAATGCTGGGGTTGCCAGGACAACCAGTGCTCCCTGGGCCTGCGCCTGGCCATGTGACGGCCGCCTTGACGTCAGGGGGAGGCTGAGCCTGCGGTCCCGGCCGCGCAGTCAAAGCCTTGTGAGAACCCGGTGGATGCTGGAGTCATCCCCGCCGCCGCCGCTGCCGCCGCCGCTGCTGATTCTCAGGGGCTGCCAGAGCATGGACTATTAAAAACTTGCATTTCTGCAGTGTGAGGTAACCGTTTGTTTTATGTTCTCATCAGGTTTGGATTTTTTTTTTCCTTTAAAAAGAAATAGAATAGAAAGCCGCTTATCGTGACTGGTATTTTTTTCACTTGTTTGTTTTGGCTGGAAGTTTGCCTTGATGAACAAGCCCAGCACTATCAGATAAATGCAAAGCAGCTTCCAGTTACTAATTCTGTGTGCAGACTGCAATACCGAGTTAAATTTAGATTAGTGATCCATGAAAGGAGAATAAAATGATAATGTTCTCATTTGACACTTTGGGAATATAGATGAACACGAGTAATCCTAGGCTAAAAGAAATGATGTTTAGGTATTGTGTTGATTTGAGCATCTCTACAGCTTTTTTATACCTCTGTTGGAACTCACAGTTTTTCAGTGTTGCCCAATTCAGGTGGATTTGTACCCAGTGTATTCAGTGAGGGGGAAGCCAGCAGTCTACGCAGCCAGGAACAGCTTAAAATCCAGCTCTGAAAGTTGGAGCCTTTAAATGATCTTTGTTCGCACGGGGTCCCTGCGCCCCGCGCGCTCCCCGGGGGCACGCGGCGCTCTCGTCCGTGCGGTGCTTGCAGAGGGAAGGATCAAGAGCTTCCTGAAAAATTATCTGAAATATGCCTTGAGAGCAGCACTGCCATAACGTAGGCTTTTGCCCTTTTTCTCACACGCTCACACAGGGTTTGTTTTTCCGTCTTTTTTTTTTTTTCTGTTGTGCATTGAGAGCAGTTAGAATAGCTAAAAAAAGAACCGCAGCATGAGCAGCATGATTTTTCAATCATCATAGTGACTGAAAAATGAAATGCTATTTGAGTCTTTTTTTGTGAAAACAAGAGGGAGTTAGGGTCTGTTTCTGTATTGCGCTTACTCAGAGGTGGCTGTTGTGGGGAAGGAGATCCCAAAGCTCCTGAAGTTTAGTGCCACAGGCTGAGTTTGTGTGGGAACGTATATAGATTCGTTTTAAGAACAGATTACAGCTGAAGCATCGAGTGCGTTGTTTCTTGGAAAAGTATGTTAGATCGTTCTTATCTTCTCTAATTATATGCTCCTGTTCCCTTCCTCCCAAAGTTCAAAGGGTTTATTGATAATAGTAATGATTCTCTAAAGCAGCTGCCTGTCTGAAACCATGGTGGAGATACAGAACAATTTAAAACACAGAGCAGTAAAAGATAAAAAAAAATATTAAAATTATCCTAATGTTATCAAATGCAGAGTAAGTAATTGTTTCAGAAAGGGAGCCAAGACAGACATTAAAACTGAAGGCACTTCTCTAAGGAAAGTTATGACTTAATGCTCTGGATTTCATTGCATTTGACATTCTTAGCAGAGTAACAAGGATAAATGCATCTGAAACGTTTAAACCATTTCACTTGGCATTACCTCATCAGTTCTTTCCAGTTCAACTTTTATGTCTAAAGCATCAGTGTTTTGGAGGGGCTGAGATAGTACAAATTTTCCCTATTAAATTCTTCCCCTGCTGCCATTGGATCAGTGCATGAGGAATCTTGAGTGACTCCTCTTAGGTGACTTTAACCAAGGTTTCCAGGAGCCTGGCAGCTTCGTGCACAGCCTTCCCGTGGGAGTGGAGCTCTCAGCATTCTTGCCCAGGTGACCCTCCTGGGCTGAACTGGGCACGGCTGCTCCCCAGCCGGTGCAGGGAGCTGTGCTTCAGCCCATAGCAGTCCATCCCCCTCTACCTGCACGTGAGTTACCTCAGGCTCTGGGCAGTGGGGTAGGAGGGGAGGGCAGGGGAAGGTGGTCAGTGCGACCCACCACCTTCTGAGGTCTGCTTGTTCACCAGCTTATACTGGTGGGGCAAGTCTTGCGAGGGACTGAGGGCATGGAGTATGGGGACAGGCTTGAGCTGGGCAGCACCTGCCATTCAAGGGAAGATATTCACTTTCATGTCTGTGGGCTGTAACTCCATGTATAGCTCCAGTCACCTGCCTGATTTGACCTGAATCGTCAGTGGCAGTGATGCTCGATACGGGCTGGGGCTTATCCTCATTCATTTAGGCTTGAATACAGTATCCTGCAGCATTTGATGCCTTCAAAGCACCTGCAAGGGGAAAAATAATTGATGTAACTTTTTCTAAAGAACTATTGGAAATATTTTTGCTTTAGTGATACTGATCAAGTCTTCAAAAGGGTCTTACTTGACCTGACAGAGGAGGATGATCAACTGCTTCATATTTTATCAGAAGGGTCCTGGGCATTATGTGGCAAGGAGTGTGAGGTACAGTGTTACAGGCGAAGCTGGAGGTTACAGAGGGATGCATCCTATGTGGCAGATTGACAGCTCTGTCTCCTCTTGATGAGGCTTTGGGGACTTAGGGCATCCTGTCAGTCCAGGAGATGGGGATGGATGAGCTGCAGTCAGGCAGGCAGCTCATAGACGGTGCAAGAGTCTGCAACTGGAGAAGGCACAGGTCCCTGATCAGGAGGAGGGCAGGAAAGGGGAGGGAATGTAAGAGTCATCCTGGGACTGCATGGCTCTGATGATGATTTCATGCTCTTGGTTTTGCTGATCAACAAAAACTTTTGTACCAAACCCTTTTGACAAGCACTCAGTTTTTACCTTGAGAGTGTGTGAAGTTGCTTTGCATTGTAATGCTAAGGATCCCACCATCTCTGCCCTGCCATGGTTTCCACCCCTTATGAGAAAAGAACAAACAGCCTGTACATTCCTTCCCACCACAGAGAGAGGGGAAGGTGACTGCAGCCCATTCCTCACTTTCTGCCTGACATCACAGCCATGACACTGCCAGATTACTTGGACTTGAAGTTCTCTGACATAGAGAGAAAAAACATGAGATGCCCACAGGCTTGGCAACACTCCACCTTCTTTCAGGGAGTCTAGATTGACCCTCATACCGCCCATCATCCTTCATGTTGTTTGTAAATGTCACCCCCTTTGCACACACATGAGGAGGGGATGATCCCTTCTGACAGTCTCCTTGTCCATGGCAAAGGGTGAGCAGACCAGCAACTCCTGATGAATAGGAGCACTTGGCCTTAGGAGAAAAGTTAGCAAAAAGGAGGAGTGAGATCTAAAGTCACTTCTGACACAACTGTGTACAGCAGGGAAATTAAAAACAGATGCAAGCTGTTGATGCCTCTCACCTGATAATAATAGCACACTCAAGCCTTTAGTGTGCTCTACCTTGATCTGTTGAGTTGATGGGCAATGACAATTGAAATTTTGGCTAGAATCGTAATGAAACCCAAAAAAACCTTGCAATGCAGAACACTACTCCTTGAATTTTTTTCAAACAGAATGAGATTTCTACTGTGTTTTTAAAGGTTCTAGCCTCTACCCAGGCAATATTTGTGGAGGGGAAAAAAATCCTCTGTACGGAATTTGACAACTCCCCTTCTGTACGGAGAATTTTATTCCCTTGTCAGACAGTAGGAACTGATGTTTCAGTACAGAATTTTACCATCTTAAAGTACTTATTGGTTGGTTACAATTAACTTAAATTTGTTCCCACTCTGCTAAAAATCATTACATTGTGCTAATTTAATGTCTGCATCAACATTAGCAACAACTAGTTTGAATGATCGCTGAGCTACAGTAGAAATTTGGCATGTTAACAAACATTTTTTCTCCAATTAAACACAGATGCCATGTGTAGGATAATCTGAATGCAAAATAAAAGTTGACCTGGTTGTTGATTCCGAGCTAAAGCAACAAAAATCCTAACTGTGGAATGTTTTTGGTAGTCATATTTTAGAAATATCTTCCATGTTGAGCCAAAATCTATGCAGACAGTTATAGTCAGATAACAGTTTAAAAAAATAGACTATGTTTTGGCTGTACTTTTGCTGCTGTTAAATTTATCTTCTTAAATAGCAGGGAGTACGAGTTGAGGTTTGAGAAACAGTAATTTTGTAATTATTTTATATGGATCGAATTATTCTGTCATCAAATTTGCATTTCAGACAGCATTACAGTATGAAAATATAATTAGAAACTGTAATTCAGGAATTGCTGAATGTGATATTTCCCAGAGGAAGCGCTGTGAAGAAGCTGCCCTCACTACAACTTTAGCAAATGTTGAAGTCCTATAGGTGGAAAATGTGAAGGCTGAGTTGTAAAGTTCTTCCTTCTGTGGTCTCCACATGTTGTTAGCTTTCTGTCAAACTTCATTTTTTTGTGAGATTCATTTCCACAGAAACAGCTAATCATTAAGAGCTGAAGGGCTCAGATCCTGTTCTGCTGAATTTCATTCTGACTGCTGATAGCTGCTGAATTGCTTGCAGCCGCAAAATGACACTGAGATAATGTAAGGATCTGATTTACATACAGAAAAGCCAAGAAGCTTGTTGCTTGATCTGAAATGCTGGTTTTAATTTTCCCACCACCCGGAATTCCCAGCAATACCTCCTGTTCACAGAAGAGAGACAAGGATGGGTCTCAGTTTAGTTCTGTTGCTCTTCTTTTGTAATTCAAGATTTTTTGACGTACACAGTGTTGAGCAAAATTTTAGCTGTATAAATCTCACAGATGTCAATTCTTTCTATTCTTACTATTTTTTACTATTCTTGTTGCAATCTTTGGCTTATCATAGACATACTAGCTGGAAACAAACAGTCTTTTCTAGTTGGGCTTGTATTGATAAATCCCATCCACTTTTGTTTGAGACAGGCATTTCTCAGGAGGGCATCATCCACAGACAATTTTTTCCACCACCTTTTTTGGGCATTGGGCATATTCCTATGTGGAACCAAGCCTGTGATACACAAAGCAAAGCCAGCATCTGGAGGAGGCAGAAGATGAGTGTGGAGCATACCTGATGCTGTGATGTCCCTATACATCTGTCACAGTCCTAGTGAGAGACAGCCACCGTGCTACTGCAGAGGAAATGTCAGGACAGGACTGGAAGAGGAGAAGTATGGACCTGTGAATGCAGGACTTCATGGACTGGCTGGTGACATGATTCCTAGTGACTCAGGGACACTGTCACCCACAATGTGCTCTGAGGATCAAGACCGTTTTCCTGTGCCTGCCCAGGGCCACTTTCCTGCACCCATCTGCACCCAGCCCTGTCATTTTTCCTGGGTGCTGGGGACAATATCTGTCCTGTAGCTCACATTTTGCGTGACGCACATCCTGCAAGCCATGTCACATTTGCAATGTGAGCGCGGGGCAGAAGTTGCAGGGCATCACTGCAGATGGCCATTTCTGTTAGGGAGGGTGCAGTAAGCTGGGCTGGCTCTTTAGAGGCAAGTAGCATCAGTTGGGGTGAAAATACTGGTTTGCATATGGGGTATCAGCAGTTCCAGAGCATCACAGCTGCATTTTTGCACGTTTACTTAAGAAAATGCAGAGAAGCATTTCAACCAGCTTTGTCTGCACATGGGAGCTGAAAGGCTTTGAGGCAGGTTTATACCTGCCACATTTGTCACAAAGCCTCTTAGCTGTGTGCTGAATTTCATTGTCAAGAGAATGGGGCTTAGGGAGCAGGCCGTAGTCAGGCTGTCCAGCCACAGGCATATGGTGGACCAGGAGGGATGGGTCAAGGTGGAAAGGGGAGCCTTTGGCAGGAATAACTGATGAGCTGCTGGCAGGATGCAGCCAGGGTAGGCTTCTGTCATTGTTTCTGCACTGCTGTGTCTGCCCATGCAGGGATGTCTGGCAGTGCTGCCTCACATACCCAGCTGTCTGTGGAACAGGCTAGGTAAGATTTGTGTGAAACAGAGCTGTCTGAAGGAGTCAGGAGAGTGGAATATGCTTCCTATGCTACCAGTGATGCCCTGTTGTTTAGCCGATGTGTGATGTAACGGTGGCTTACAGGGCTGCTCTCTCTGCTGGGCGCTGGTTCAAAGTAGGGCTGGAGGAATGCTGCACAGTCAACCCTTGTGCAGTACTTACTGCTGGAGGACAAAGAATTCATCTTTAATAGTTTCATACTTAGTCTCATATTATAGAAGAGATCAGATTTTGGACACCAAAGATTATGTGTATGGAGGTTTTATTAGACAGTCAGACCAGGTGGTTTACAGGCTATCCCTTGAGAGTAGACAAGTTACACCTGAAGAAGGTCAAAGTTAGTTTCTTTATTTACCAAATTCCCTTGCTCCTAGAGCAGACAGATTCCCTGATTATGCCTCACATGACCTTTCTGCGTCTCCTCCAGGACTGCAAACACACAATGGACCCAGCTCGTTTGAAGTATCTAACTTCAGTTGAATAACACTCAAAGAGACTTCATGACGCAATTCAGCCCCAAGAACCTTTAACTCTAAAGAAAATATTCTGCTCATGTTGTGTGCATGTTCCTAATCGCAAATGCAAGATACCAAGGGGAAGTGAGCACAAAGCTGTTGATTATTTCCACTACTGCTATGTGCTTCCTACCACAACGGTATTCTTTTGTAGAGAATGGCAGCATGATTGCTGAGTCCTTTTTAGCCTTACCATCTTAGCGAGCCCAGGTCCAATTAGAGCAATTATATCTCAGCAGAAGCACTGTCTGTTGTCCCCTGGACCTGTCTGTCAAGTGTCCTATTCATTACTGTTCATTTGTGTGAGGCTTTTCACGTAAAGTTGTTCTGACCTGACCGAAACCGTCCCATTGGAAGGGTAGCCTACATTTTTGTTGACTTATTTCACAGGCTGATGTGAACAAGAGAAGTGCAAAATTACAGCTGGCCAAGGATACATCTTTCAGTCTAACCACGTTCTGCTCTTGCTTGAGCATTATTGCTGATTTGACACAGCACACAGCTTTCACTTTCAATTATTTCACTTCACCCTTCATTTTCAATTACTTTACTGCTAAAAATTGAGAACATTATCAGAATTCACAGCTCTTCCTTGCCATGTTGGGGGGGTTTCTGTAATGGAAATCCCCAATGTGAGTTGCAAGGCATGTAGTATTTGATGGCACATGACATTAAACCACTTACAGCTCTGAGGTCTGTGTGGGACTCTGTGGTCTCTGAGTTATTGAAGAGTGGGAACGTCTGCAGAAAGACTGCAGAAGACTGTTAACATTTTGGTTTACTTCTGTCAGAGCCTGATGAAGGAGCTGAGTGACTCCTGCCAAGGAAGTCCCCGTTGTCACCGCTAAGGTGAAAGCTGAGAAGCAGACCTTGGTGAAAGGCAGAAGTGCTGAGACTTGGGAAGGTCAGGGGCAATGCAAAGAGGAACTCTCTCTGGAAAAAAAAAAAAACAACAAAAAACCAAAAAAATTATTTTCTCAAACTTCTTTTGGAAAGGAAAAGCCAGGGAGCAGTGTTTAGGGTCTTCTTTCTGAAACAAAGTGAACTCTTTTCTGACAATTCAGTAATGGAACTCCCTGTGAAAGAGCAGCCCCTGTCCCTGTGGCTGGCTCCGTGGCATCCATGGGAGTTGGCCAACATACACAGCAGTGCTTAGACAGAATAGGATTTTAGGAGCTGAAAACAAGAGCTCAGACCTCGGTCAATGCAGTGGCTCCACCACATTTGTTTCCTATTTTGCCTCTCTTCCTACAAGGGAAGGCGTCTGGTTGCTTTTGCCAGGAGGAACTGCAGAGCTGCCTGCAGTGGTGATCCAAATGTCACCTGTGCCTTCCCTTGGTGCAGGATGCTGCAAGCAGGAGAGCCGTATCAGCAGTGTCCAGGACTGCAAAGAGACCTTGCAAATCTGGTCACAGTAGTGACCAAGAACAAATAAGAGCAGTATAACATGCTCCACACCAGCTCATGGGGGTCTTGGTGAATTTATTGAAGATATGTTTATGCTGTTTACCTGGATCTGCAGCCTTGGCAGATTCAGTTTCTTTTCTTGCAGTGGTGGCTTTTTCTCCGAGAACCAGGAGCAGAGAGCTGCAATGCAGGGTTAGACCCCTCCATCCACCATGGACATATAGGGCCTGTGATGATTCAGTTAGAAAAATACAATTCTTTCAGAGGTGACAAAAGGTGACAGAAGCAAAGTGGCTGCTTGCCTTGCTTTTGCTCTTTTTCTTAGACACTTAGGACCCTTGGAGAAACCCCCACCTCAGTTCAAAGTGTCTTGGTTATAAAGTTAAGCATATTTCACCATTAGTTCACCATGTGCTGGTTGTGCAGGCTGTGGTGTTGCTCATGTACCGAGAGCCTGTAATAGAACACACCTTTCCTGCTGCTGCTCCCACAATGCTTGTGGATGGCACTCCAAGCAAGGTGGTGGAGAGGCAGTGGGGAGATAAGGGATTAAAACAAACCAGAGTTACCAGTTTGAGACATTTTCAAAAATAGCAGCTTTTCTTTTGTTTGCTGAATTCCCATTATTCATTTACAGTGCTGTTCCCAGTATTCATCTCTTTCCCAAAATAACATTTTTAAGCAGAGGAACGGCTTGTGTGGGGAGAGGAGGAGATCTGCAGCTGGAGTGGGACAGCTGCACTCTCCCGCGTCTGCAGCAAAGGATGTTTCAGTCCTCCAGTCAGTTTTGCTTCCTCAGTGGCAAGCCTAGTAATTCCTTCTTACAGCCCTCAGCAGAGCGTCCTGGGGGCAAGTTTTGGGCTCACGCAGCTTGAAGCTGCCCTTGCAGAGAAACATTGTTCTTCTTTCAAACGGGAAGCCTGAACAGGTCTGAACAGATTGCAGCTACAGGGGGATGTGCTCGTGGCCCCCAAGGTGGGAAGGTGCCTTTCAGGCAGTGTGCTCATGCTGTCCAGCATTTTTGTAGCTCATCTTGACCAGAAGCGTCTCTTGCTGGTGGATGCTCCTTTGAAGGAGAAGGAGGGGATGCTTTTGGAAAAATAAGCCCAAGGCAGCCTGGTCCCAGGACCTGTGATGCAGGCAAATCCCACTGAGGCAAGATACAGCTCCAGCTCTTGAAGCACCTAGTACGTCCCATTCTTGAATGCTGGCCCAGGAAAGCAGCTGCTCTGGAGGGGCTCTGTGACATCACCCACCAGGGCTGGCCAGGGACACCCTCTCTCAATTCTCACAGTCAGTCATGCAGCCAAACACAAACACTATGAGCTCCAGAAACGTGCTAGCAGCCTTCCCCTGGGGCTATAGGGAGGGATGGTAGAAAAGAATTAACATTAAATGCTCATGGCAGCAGCTTGCTGTGACCATATTCCAGCAGTTCACCTTCACTGTGGCTGGCCAGACACGCAAGTGATGAGCAGGGGCAGAGGAGCATCCCATTCTCACTTCTCTCACAGGACATCAGCCGGTTCTCCTGTGGCCCTCATGGCTGAATGTACACAGGACCCACCAGAGTCAGCAGCCTATGCATCATTGCAGGAACACAGCTGGAAGGAAGGATAAAGAAAAACCTTTGGTCTACAGAGAAGCAAGCTCTTTACTCATCCATCTGTGCAGAGAGGGACATTATCATGTATACTGCTGACTTAAATCTTTAAGGAGTGTGGGTTTGATGCTGATTTCATGTCGTTCCTTCGTGTACACACTTCCGCCTGTGTGATTCAGTTTTAATCCTTTTCTAGTTTACAATCCATTTGTTTTTCAGATGTGAAAATTGCTGAGGTCAGTATCCAGTACTACACCCCTTCTGCTTTGCAGTTTCTCCTATATGAGTAAATGTTATCATCTGTGTTAACCTTCTCAATGAGAGACTAACATGATCCACTTTTCTAATGCTGTCATTTCTAATATCTGTTTTCCAAACCTTGCCTTGTCTGAAGTGAGCACTGTGCACTGCACAATGCCCCCCACAGCTCCCAGGGGGGTTGCACAGCCCCATGCACAGCGTTGCCAGGTATTTCATGTTTTGCTCTGTGAAGAGGGAAGTGTTGTCCAGGTGCTCTCCTCATAAAACTCCAGGGTTGAAAGAGGTCAAAAGCAAATGAGATTTCTTAATACAGCTTTCTCCTAGTACTTCTGGTTTTGTTGAATTCAATTTTTATGGTTTTGACCTTGGAGCATAGTGTCAGTAGGGTTTGAAGGCCAGGGAAGCATTTACCTATCTCCTTGCCTGCAGCTTTTCACTTAGGTTTGATTGTTTTAATTACTTTCTCTATTAGACGTGAAGTGTTTTCCACTTGCTTTCCTTGGATTTCCCAGTCAGGGTCTGGCTACCCACACCTCTGTTCTGGTGCAGCAGCCTCCTATCTTTGAGGGCATCACTGGTCAGTTGGCTGGCAGAGTGGGACTTGCCTTCCACCTTTCTGCATGCTGGAAGTGCAGCTCATTTACCAAATGCCAGGCGGAGGCAGGCTGTGTCACTTGGTAAATGGGAAAATCTGTCTGTCTGGGACTACGGAGGTGGAGGGCCTCGTTTATGCCCCTCCACAGACTCTCACTTGTAACCACAGGCAGATCACTTAGTGTCAATGGCTGTCCCAGTCGGAAAAGCGTGACCATAACTACGGTGTCTTTGCAGGTGCTTTCACGGAAACCATCGCATGGAATTCTGATATTATTTGTAGATTTACATCAAAGCCCTTTAAAGCATGAGGATATTGTCTGGAAACTTTTGAACAGTATTTATCAAGGCAGGATCCCAGCTTCGAGTAAAGCAGGACTTGAGCATGACTGTGTGAAAGCATAAAGTTTTCCTCTTTCACTTGCAAACAGGAGCTGCTCATGTTGCTCCCAATAATACAGGGGAAATAGGAGGACTAGCATTAAGACATTTTTTCAGAGTCATTGAATATGTTTTAATCCTTACTAGCCTTGAGCAATTGGCTCCCAGTGAACTCATGTAAGAATAGGAATAAAGATCTATCTTGTGCAGCCTGCTGTGCATTTATAGCTCCACAACTGCTCTCAGTAGTGGAACAGAAATATGTCTTTCAAAAGAAAGCTCAACAAAAGGTAACAAATATGAACATAAGTGTTTCTTCCTAGAATCATCAGATAAAAGCAAGAGCTTTCTTAAATTTCTAGGTCCACTAAGCACCTGGCTCTAATCTACAATTTCTTGACTTTGTTCATTTTTAAACTCAAATGTGATCCTATTTTAAGGCACTGTTATTTCATCTGATAATAAAAGTCTATTCAGCCATCTGTGTGTTTCATCAGTGTTTGCATTTCTTGTTCTCTGTCATATTTTGCATTTTTTTCAGTCTTTCCACTGAAGAATCAGAGTTGTCTAAATTCCTGCTGCTCAACTGGACATAACTTCCTACTCCTTCCTATTTAAAGTTGGGTACCTAATTCTGCTGGTGGGTATTTTGATCAAGATTTCACAGACTGCTAAATTTGTCTGCACAGACAATACAGTGACAGATTTTTCTCCAAACCATTGCTCAGATCCCCCAACACATCCATTGCAGGGGTTTATGATCGCTGCCTCTCAGGTGTCTGACAAAAATGGAAGTGGCACCACTGTGTGACATGCTCATTACTTCAGGCATTAGCCTTGAGAAGTGCTGGGTAATTGCATGGTTTGTCATGTCTGGTTTAAAACACATTGTTCCTGATACTGCTCCTCCTCCAATCGATAAAAAACTCCATAAAATTGTATAAGCTTATTAAGAAAAATGTGATTTACTCAAGGAATCTTTATTGCATTTCATTATGAACCACTGAATCTAATATACAAAGAAGATTGCTTTAATTATAAGTGGACAAAAGGAAGACCTCCTCTTTGTTCCCACTAGGCAGCTATCAGCAACGTGCGCCTTCTCCATCTAATGTGGTTACATAAAGTAATTAGGTTTAGTAGTTCTAATGGGAACAGTGGTTAACTATATTACACAGCCCCCAAGGGAAATTGACATCAGGTGGATTTGTTAGGTACCGTGGTGTCTGGTTTTTCTTACCCTAAGGAAGCTGAGCTGAAAGTGGGCAGAGAGTTCAGATGGTGGGCTGTTGATCTCCCTGTCTCATCTCCAACCAGTTTTACTGCGCTGGGTGCTGCCCTCTGGAAGTTCATCATATAGCAGAGGATTGTGGTGCTCCTCTTTGCTTGCAGACCTATGCATGACTACTTTTCGTTTTACCAAGTGAAGTGCCTTGATGCCATTCACTGTTGTTTTGTACTTTACTTTTACTTTACTATTTCAAATCCCGGGCAGACAATTTTCATGGGCGGGAAAAAGGGAAAGCCCAGTCCAAGGTGGTATCCTAGAGTAAGAGTTCCCTGCCACCTATGTTCTTCCCTGTTAAGTGGACATCTGACAACTGAGTGAAGGTTTGATAAGCAGGGGGATTCCTCCATGGCTGTCATTGTGTGGATGGGAGGGAGCATCAGACAAGACAACAGTCAGACCAGACCGTCCTGAGCGTGCCCTGGGGCAGAAGGATGACGGTCAGGAGGTTTAAAGGCCTACAGCCTCTGTGCCCTGGTAGGGTCAAGAAGTGCCTGATGAGAGTCGATTCTGTGCTGTCCCTCTGCGAGACTGCTAACTGAGGAGCCTTGAAAACTGACCCAGGCTGGTCCAGGAGTACAGAACCAGCTGATACAAGAAGCCATACAGATGAGAAAATCCCTTCCTCCCACTTCCTGTGGATCAGTTCAGCCAACACTGAAATGCAGCAGTCAACCAGTAATCTTCGAGGTTAGAAGTCTTCAGATGAAAAAAAATATATCGTATCAATAAGTTAATTGCGTTCCCCCGAGGAGACAAGGGGATCACAATAAGGAAGTGAAACTTTGTAGAAAGTGTGAATTCCTCCCTCAATACTGAATCAAGACTGGGTACATAAATCACTTTCAGGCAAAATGCAAAACTGTTTCATGGTTTGGATAACATAGTTTCTAATCCTCTTGACTCCAAGGTTAAGACCAACCAGCTGTGGATTTTATTGCGGTTACTAGCTGTATTGGTTTTTCTGTGGCCAGGTTTTGGTGGCAGTGGGGGGGGGGCTGAGGGAGAGGCTTCTTCGAGAAGCTGCTGGAAGTTTCCCCCATGCCCAGGCTGGGCCCGCTGCTGGCCAAGGCCAGGCCAATCAGTAGTTGACAGAACGCCTCTGTGATAACATATTTAAGAAGGAAGGAAAAAAAAAAAAGAGGTGGTTGAAAAATGAAGATGGCTGCCGGAGAGGAGCAGGGTGAGAGCCTGTGAGCAACAACGCAGACACCAAGGTCAGTGCAGAAGGAGGGGCAGGAGATGCTCCTGGCGCCGGAGCTGAGATCCAGCTGCAGCCCATGGTGCAGCCCATGGTGAAGCAGCTGTGCCCCTGCAGCCCATGGAGGACCACAGGAGTGCAGAGATCCACCTGTAGCCCGGGAAGGAGCCACGCCGGAGCAGGTGGACGCTGGGGAAGGCTGTAGCCCGTGGGAGACCCAAAGTGAAGCTGGCAG